>KI628582.1:168571-197943 GCA_000503235.1 Sclerotinia borealis F-4128 | reverse complement strand
TTCATATATATATATATATATATATCTTACTCATACTGTACTAAGTTACAAATAGATCAACCACCAACCCCCTTTCTTTATGTTCTAACTACTTGAATAGTATATACAAACAGGTATATACATATACTCGAGTACAAGCACCATTATAAAACTCGCAAACCCAAATTTCAAGGAACCCCTCCCTCCCTTTCTTGTAAAGTTGTCATATATAAATCAGAAACTGGCATCAGGAATCGCATCAAGAATAATGCAGGAAAAGAGAAAGGGTCAGGCCAATAACTATTCATTCAATTACTCGAGTACAATCAATTCCTTCCCACACCATCACTGATATCACCGTGACATCGTATACCCTTCGCCTCCCTTCAAGCGAACATATCTCCCTACTCAAACCTCAAACCTCAAGCATTAAGAGTCCACCCCGCCCCCCTTTCAAGTTTCTACTAACCCACCCCATCCGGTCCAATGGAGAATAACATGATATTATATAAAGTTCATATCACATCACATCACACACATCTGATCCCAGATTATAAACCCTAGATCATAAAACCCCAGCATACATACATACATACATACCCTAACTACCCTACCCTACCCTGCCCTCTCCTACCCAGTAATAAACATAAACATAAACATAAACATAAACATAAACATAAACATAAACATAAACATAAACACAAAAACAAAAACAAAAACACCACCAAAGAAAAGAGTTCCTACTATCTCCATCTCTCCCTACTCTCCCAATCATCATATCATCACATCATCACATCACATCACATCACGAACCAATCTACCACAATCCCATCCCAATAATATAATTCCAATCCAGGCCATCCCATCCCATCATATCCCCATAACCCCCATCATTCCCCTCCCCCCCTACAAATCCCTCTCCAATCTACACCGTCTCCATCCTCACCTACTAAACACATTATATATACCACATCGAAACACACCACACCACATCATCATCATCATCATCATCATCATCACATAAAACGACTATACAATTATATATATATTTTTTTTAAAAAACGAAGCAAGTATTATCATCAAATCAACACCATCATCAGCATCAAACCACAATCCATAATCCAATCCATAATCCAATCCATAAACCACAGTCCATAATCCAATCCACAATCCACAATCCAAACCACAATCCATAAACCACAACCCATAAACCATAATCTACAACCCAATCCACAAACCATAAACCAACCAATCCTCAAACAAAAACAGAACAGAACAGAACAGAACAGAACAGAACAGAAAGATGGGTATATTATACTATTGATCAAATCAAATCAAATCAAATCAAGTCTAACGAGTGACAACGCATATATACATAGATATAGATCGAATATAAATCAAATATAAACAGCTTTATATATTATATAGAAAAAGTCAATACAATACAACATCACACAATACCATACCACACCATAAGTAACAAAATCAAAAGAAGAAAACTATTTCATTTGAAAAAGGAAGAGATGAGTTACAAGAAGAAGAAAAAGTAGAGTTTTGTTGGTTTTGATCTCTTGCAAGTTGAAGTTTAAATGGAAGCTGGCCTCTGTACTGTACTTCATAAATTTGGGAATCAAAAAGAAACATAAAAGAGAAATGAATGTCCCGTGTAATCACACCTTCTCAAGAGAAACCGTCCATGTGCAGTAATTCCCAATCCCATCATGTTTTTTATCTGAAACCTTTCCCTCATCTCAAATGTGTCATAGTTTCATCTTATCCATCCCACCACATACATGGTATCCCTTTCCTCCCAATGAATTCCTTCATTCCTTCCATCCCACCAATGTAAAAGCCACCCGAGCGATCCGAAAAGAAAATCTGAGAGAAAACTCCTGCCAGCCCTGAGCCTAGGCACATCCTCACAATGTGACATGACAACCCGTTCATATCCAAAAGTGACCCATACTTTAAAAAACCAGACCCCCCAAAATCGCTAATGAAGTGTGATGAAGAACACAATAGCAGGTCAAGAAACAATCGCTGTCGTGATATCATAAATAAACAATTGGAGCTGTAGAATGATAGATGTCATGAAAGAGTTTAAATCTCATATTTATCCATCATCTTCTGCATCATCCTCATCCTCATCGTCTTCAGCACTGCTCCTAACCGCGGCTACCAATTTGGCTTTCTTGCTAGGAGTATGATTGTCGGAGTCGGCCTTTCGCTTAGTACCCGAACCAGTACCCACACTAGAGATGCCCTTAACCGGGGTTACTAATGGTTTGTCGTTCTCATCTCCACCATCACCTTTTGTTCTCTCAATTTCTGCAACTTCATCTGCTGTTAAGAATCGGCCACCAGGACCTCTAGGTCTTCGCATCGCATGATTGTGTCTACTCTCATGCAAATATGGCTTCCTACCTTTCGAAGTCAATCGGAGTGCCTCCTCTAATTTTTGTCTCGCAACACGTCGCTTCAAGATACGATGAAATTGCTTTGCATTGACATACAGAGGCGACTCCTCAACAGCTCCCGATACAAGTTCTGGAGATTGAGGGTGCAGTGGGGCTGCCGACATAGAGGGTCCTGAAACCGATGGCCGAGGCGCATGGTTCATCAGAGGTTGCGCATTGGGAACAGCGGGACTACCAACTTGTTGTGTACTCATACGTCGATTCTGAGCAATTTGATTGTTGATACTAGCTTGTGTGGGTGACCGAGGTACTCTCTCCTTCTTCACGTTTATACCAGAACCAATTCTTGGCGAGGTCTGCGGCAAACTTGAGTCGGGCATGTTATACGGATAGTTACCAGCTGCGGCATTGGTTGCTGCCATTGCTGCTGCTGCCTGGGGAGTGATGGGATTGCCGCCATATTGCAGACTCATCTGCGGTACTGCGTATGATGGTTGGTATCCCATCTGGTGCTGCATATGTCCCGCATTGGGTCCTGCTTGTTGCGGTTGCGAAGAAAGAATTGGAGATTGCTGGACAACATGCTGTGAATGGACAGGTGGTTGTTGTTGTTGTTGTTGTTGTTGAGATGGTGAAGTAATTGGGGCTCCAGGATTTGGATGTTGACCAGAGTTTGGATATCCACCTTGAATATGCGCCTGTGTATGGTTATGCTGGCCTTGCGGCGGCTGTTGATAATGCGCGTACTCCATCATTTGTACAATTTTGGTCCCGTAAGAAATTCTGTGAAGAAGTGGAGATCTCAATCGTCTAGATCGCGATTGTGTGAAGCTTGCGACGCGTTGAGGAAATCAGGGACAGTTCTTGATAGGCGTAGAAGCGACAAGAAATATGCTATCGAGTTCACCGAGTACGTGATGAATTGGAGTTAGGTATTATGCTGAAAATCCAAAGATTCGATGACTCGAAATAACGCGTTGGCAGCGCTGTCGCAAAGGTCCCAGGTGGCCGTCACCGAGCTAGTGCCTAAGCCTGCTCGTTAACCGTCGACTTGGTATGCGTGGATGTGCTGGCAGGCAATATGGTAGGTGTACACTGCAATTGACCGCAGCACAGCATATGCAGGCTGATGTAAATGAAAGGCGCTCAAGTGAGGCTTACGGGGGATTAGGCTCGAAAGTTGGTCACCCCACGTGAAAGTTATCGGGATCGGGTTGAAGTTATTCAAAGGTAGATGTTGAACAATTTTTGGTGATATCTAGCTGTTTCGCGAGCCACTCAAGAGTAACAAAGCTTTCTCCAGTCAATATTGACTCTTCTATTATTCACTATCCAACCAGACAAGTTAGTTATGATGAATGGTCAAAAAGTTGAATCAAGCTTCGGAATGATTGGAATGATTGGGAGGGGAAGGTTTGGGACCCGATGTTATTATTTTTTTACCTTTGACCAGTGATGCGCTGGCAATGCATGGGGGTCATGTAAAAAACTTAGCTTACCTTATTCAATGAGCTTTCTTGCTGTACCAATGAGAATTGAATATATTATTCAATTGAGATGGCGATCTAATCCCAAAATAAGTAAAGCACAAACTGGTGGTTTGTGTTGCGTGTTGATGATGTACTTACACTGTAGTGCAAATGAGGGTATGTATAAATAAAACAAATGCAAAGTCGAAGCTTTTCTTCCTTGCGATACAGGAGGAGCTTTGACGACGTGGAGTAGTGGGAGCAATGGGTAGTAGTGCGGCTGTGGGCTTGAGGTTTGAGGGGTACCGTATCCTATGGGCTGGTCGGGTTGGTTGTATGGAACTGGAACTTGGAGTGTCGTAGTGCAGACTTGTGCAGTCCGTGTAAATGTATAAATAATCCGAGGAGTGAATATTGGATTTAGTAATACTTGGATTGTGGTAGATCGGGTATTACCAGATAATGTAACTTTGTAACTCTTTGAATTGGCTATGATTGTTAGTTAGTTATTCTGTGAGTTTTCTAGTTTCCTATATAAAGTAAAGGTAGTTCCCTCTTTGACGTTGCTTTGCTTTGATTTGAATGAATGAATGGATGGATGAATGAATGATCAAGTGAGTGAGTGTATAGCACTGTACACTGCACTGTGATGTGTAAATACAACAACAACAACCACAATGAATGACAATAACGAATACAACATCATTCAAAAACAAAGCCGAGGATAGCAGCTTCAGTGGTGGATATGATATTTGAGATATCAGATCTCATGCTTGGACTGGGGAGGGACAAAGATCACGGAACTCACCTTCCAAATGCGTGACTTGAAAATCAAATCAATGGCAAAGTTGTGTTTAATCCTTCCCGCAGATAGAATTAATCACGGGATTGATTGCGATAGCCAATTAATTTAGCTTTTTGAGGTCCTTTTTGGTGTTGTTGATAGGGCTATGGCGATGATATTGCTGGTGGATGAAGACGTTGAATGATTGGCAGTGTTCTGCTCGGCTTGTCAACAACCAAAGTCCCACGATGCGATGCAAGGTACCTGAATCGCTTTTCTCTTTGGTCAGCTGTCAGTAGACGCTATATGTTGTGTTTATTTTAGATCTTCGGAATTGTGCAAAATACGAAAGGAACTGATTCAATCATTCGTTATAGGAAGTTACTCGAGTAAGGTTTTGATTGGTATTCTTTGAAAATGGGGTCGTTGGCTTGTGTTTTGCCTTGGGAAATTGTTTGATTCGTTGTTGATGTTAAAGGAAGGGGGAGATGAAAGGTTTTGATTGGGGATCTGGGAAAAATTAGATCTTGGGTGGATAAAGCTATGGTATGAAGCTATATTAGAATAGGTAAGGCGTATTTATAACTTTCTTCTCAGGATACTAGTAGTAGTAGGTAGGTTTTAGTTATTATTATTATTATTATTATTATTATTTATAAATTGTATTGTTTCGGGTCAATATGATTTTATAATCTACTAAATAGATTATAGATCTTAATCTTTCGAGTATCTCATTGGCTAAAATTATCAAGGTAAGAAAGAGGTGGGGACTGATAATCAAATGTACTAAGTAGGACTTGTTAAAGTATAAGGAAACTAATGACCCATGCCGCCAGAAAGTCCGCAACTCGGGTAAGCTAGCATATGCCATAAAGTGGTAAAATATAGCCTAGTTTTTAACTTCCCAACAGCATGAGGAGAGAATCTGGGAGAGGGGAAAGGAATAACAAATAAAGCTAGAGAAACTCAAAGAGAAAGGGTAGAAGAATCAAAAGACATCTGAAATCTGGAGCTGAACTAAGCTGCACTAACATAGTATAGTTTAGATCCCAACTTCTGACTAAACTACTATGTACGGCTCGGCTTTATAGTCCCTAGTAGTCAAAGATTTACTCCCACTTAGTTATATCACTTGGAGTACCTTACAGAAATGGATTAGGGGATCTGTCATAGACTCATAGACACCTAGGTTTCTAGGCTTAATTCGAATTTTAGGTATATATTTTCCCATGATGACATTCATTGGTTCAAAACTCACTTCACTAATTAAGTTCACTTAGAAGTTAGATCCATCCAAATGAAAATCAATTCAGTTTTAGAATGTTCTATTTCTCTAATTCCTTGTTTGATTTGATGAATCGTAAGATGACGAATTAGAATCATTTAAAGGTCCGAGTCGATGTACTGTAGTACACTGTATCACTATAGTAGAAACATAGAAGGGTGTTGAAGAATAAGAAGAAGAAGAACCGATATCTTACAACCTTCAATCGGTCTGAGAATTCAGTGGTTCAGAATATAGATAACCATGAGGCTTAAGCCCTTGTCGAGATCAAAATGGTGTTAATTCCTGTGAGAGGGTTAAAAGGGTTGGGTATCAAGAAACCAAAAGTGTGGTAAGAAAGAAATTGAGATGCGTAATGTACAGTACAGACCTGAAGATAAGATTCTCATCATCAATAACAATGATGCATCCCTAAAGCCTGGAAGGTCTCAAAGGTCGTTTCCGAGTCTTCCGTAGAAAGAAATCAAAAGGTCCAGACCAAATATCAATCAATCAAAAAATTCCATTTCATACTATTTTATTACTGGTGAAGATTCGCATCCAACATTTCCTCTTTAAGCCTTTTTATTATTATTAATAATTCTTAATTATTCCTCTCCAATCATTCTTCCTGGTTCTTTTTCATCTGCACGTGTGCAAGAAACTCCTCCTTCTTGTTTCGGAAGTTGTGACCCGCTTGTTTTTTTGCTTAGATCATGAAGTGAGTGGGAAGGCCGGCCAACTTTCTTATCGCATCACCCACCATCGTTTATCAATCACAAATATCAATAGTACCCACCTTACCTACTCACCACTGCACCAAGTTTCTCCGCTGTCATTGACATCTGTGTGTGGCATTATGGCCAGCCAGCCATGCCTCACCTAGTAGGTATAATTGATAGTTTGGTTGAAGGAAATGAAAGCTAACGTTACATGATGCCTAACGTCTTTGCAGAAGTTCTTGTCCCGTCCCCCTTCTTCGCTTACCATATTTATTCGAGTACCTAGGTAGTCAAACATGCTTCACAGTTGCTCATCTAGGTATCTACCAAATATCTACCAATATCATCTTTATATTGATACTACCCTACTACAACACCATGTACTACACTCTTCATCTTTCATTGAGATCATTTCCGAAAGGGTTCCGTTGACGATTTTGATCTTCCTATTCTTTCTACATTCATCTACTTGTATTATTATTATTGTTTTTATTGAAATTGGTGTTACAACGTTTCTTTGCTGCCCAGGTGGTGGGGGGGGGATTTCCTCGGAGAAAGACCGAATCTCAAATCCCACTCCTCTCGTACAGTAACGGCACGGGAAGTGTACACTGTACAGTACATATTTTTATTTCCCTTATTAAATCTACTAGCGTTTCCATGCAATGTCTCCCCTGTTATTTCCACGCTTCTGCCGGTACTAGTCTCCCCTCATCACCGCATCATGTCGTGTCAAGTGTCTCAGCGTTCAAGTACGCTACATGCAAGTTGACCACCCGCCACTCGTTCGCAGAATAATGTACGCTTTGAAAACGTACTATCTATTTCATACTTTCGATATCATCTTGAAATGGGTAGTGTTGATCCATTTCTAATGATCTTCGGTGGAACCGAGAGCCAATCATCGTTCAATATGACACTTCTTTCTTCCCATTCGGCGGCTGAAGTAAGAAATTCTGATATGATAATACGCGCTGTTACTAGGTCTCATGATTCATACAAAAGGTTATTGGGTCTGTTCCGGGTACCTGGCGCTTAATTGCTAATTTGATCTGCGCTTTCTATCACGTCCAAAAATTTGATAAAGAACGGGAGTTGATATCACTATCTTTAAGATTGCGGAGGAAGACCCAGACCCATTCCCTTTACCTCATTTACTCCCTAGCACTAAATATCAAAAGAAGCTTGAGTTCTTCTGGTACCTTTGCCGATTTAACATTGAACCCAATCCCTTAATATTGCAGACTAGTACTACTAATATATATCAATTCAAGACCACCTCTTGTAGATCGAAGTCGATATCAAAATGAAGTAGCCTCAAGACACGAGATCACCTTGTAAGACTTTCAAAAGCACGCTGACAAAGTTGTCACAATTGTTCCGATTGGGGGACAAGTTAGATTACACGTGTTGAGAACCTCTTCAAACTCCACGGGCAATAAATTTGCATCACAGATTCACAGCAGTGGTCCTGTCAATGTTGCTGTAGACAAGCAAGTATCGAAGCGAGACCATATCTAATCATCAAATGATATTTAAACTGAATGAGGCTACACGGTGGTAACCTTATGTATCTATCTCTGGAGAAATTTGATCATCTCCCAGACTCCCAGTAGGGAACTTGGTTCGGAAATCAACTATGTAAAATTTCACACACGAGCTTGTTTCTCAGTTCTACACAGACTCATGGTTTTGGAAATGTTATCTCTTGAGTAAGAGTAGGCGATACAATAATGGATGGATGGATGAATGGATGCATCGTCAATGCAATACGGTATATACTGAAAAGCTTTACTATGTAACTATGGTTATATATTCAAGTATCTATCTATCTATCTATCTGTTCTTTGTAATTTTATTCAGTCGATTACATTACGGCAAAACATACACTTTACTTTCCATTCTCTCTTTGCTCTCTTCGCTGTCTTCGCTGTCCTCGCAACTTTTCCCTACCTCCTTCTCTCGCTTTGCTTACTTCCTTTCAGGAACTCACTGTTCTCTTCACTTTCACCCCTCTCCCATCCTCACCTCACCTCACCTCACCCCACCACCAATCTCAAACCTCCTCCCAAATATCACTGCATACATAGACCTAGACCTAGACCTCCAAATCAACTGCATCGTTCCGAGTCTTTTCTCTTATTTATTTTTTCTTTTCAACCACATTCGAAAGGTATCTTGGAAAAAAGAAAAGAATGAATGAAAGCGATGAGTGTCATATCGATTGATGAATACCATGTATACACGCATGAATGTATGGATACTCGAGAATGAATGAGAATTAATGATCTTTCTTCAGATGGGACTTTGGATATATAGATAATGATTACTTGAATACTCGAGTACATGGATGATGGAGCGGATAAAACATAATATAAAAGTGGTCTATATATTATAATTTATAGGTGCTACAGTAATACTCGAGTAATAAGGTGGAATATTGTAGATGAGTTTATACCCGTATCGTATTCATTTGAGGGAAAGATGAATAAAGTAGGGATGTAATGAGTTGAGTATGGGATATGATGAGATAGGTTACTCGGTATTGGTATATGTATATATGTACCTAACCAAACTCACTTCTCACTTTTTTCTTTTCTTTTCTCGTTTCTCTCCTTTTTCCTTTCTCTTTCCTACTCAGTAATTACTCCCTCGTTGGTATCTATCTTGAAGACTATTTTTTAAAGATGCGAGAGTTTGAGGATTTGGGTGATGGATTCATGAATAGATGAGTGAGTGAATGAGTAATTAAAGACAACATCAAAGAATCAAAGATAGATAATTAACTTCTTCGGGTCTGAAGTTGTACCAGTATATCTTTCTTCTAATTTGCTAGTATAGTTAGTATCGATCTATCTAGATCTAGATCTAGGTCTAGATATTAGATTTTGATACGAGTACATGTTATTTTTAACATTTTATTTATAAAATTACGCGTTCGTTAGTATATGTGTTTGTACGAGTAGTAAAACTTACCTATACCTATACCTATTGGGCAGTATTATACTCGACTCTCGAGTGCATACTCTACTGTATATAGATTACAAACGATTTTGGAGTGGAGTGATTTATGAATTTCAAATTTTCAATATCGTATTGTGAGGGGGAGGGGGAGGTTTAGAGAGTAGAGTTGAGAGTTGAGAATTAGAGTGTTAGAGTGTTAGATAGGAGACTGAGACTGATTAGTCGAGATTGGATTTACTAATTATAGTTCAGTCGAGTCGAGTCAAGTCAAGTCAGTATAAGGTTATACAGTAGGGAGAATCAGGGGATAGGATTGAGAATGGGAATGAGAATTGGAATTGGAAAATTCAAGTGTAGAGATTGAGAATCATGAATCATGGATTATGATCGAGTGTTGATTGGTCTTTGTGTTTGTGTTTGTATATAGGGGCTTGAATCGATAGGAATTGAGTTTGAATTATAGATTATGATTTATAAATTAGATTCTGTTTAGTTTTTTGTATTTTATGTTGAAAGTTATAATGCACCTAGGGAACAGTTTGTTGTGGCTCTTGAATCTCTTGATATTTTGTTGTAGAGTTGACGGATTGAAGAGGAGAGGAGAGCTCTAGGAATAAGCAACCATGCTTAGTCAGCCAGATTCACTGCTGTACTGACGACTTTCAACATTTTATATAAATCAGTCAGGTTTGTGTATTATAATAATACTTATATAATTTATACTCGTATACTCGTATATAATATAATCTTGTATTAATTACTCTTCTCTAATATGATACTATAACTCTTTTTATTTCATATTATATTATATTGTATCATATCATTTCGTCACATCACATCTCCCATGATTCGCATCTACTATTATACAATTTACACTAGTATCTATTTCTAGCTTGTGAGATATAACTTTTATAGCTATAAATATACACGTAATAGCCAACTCACTAGCACTCCGTCACTCTAACACTCTGCTATTCACCGTCTTTCCCCCTAGCTTAGATCACTATATTCCTTTCTCTTTCTCTTCCTATAATAACTACCAAGTACTCAATATACAATAAAATGTTAGAATTTGATGCCAGTGGCATGCTACAGAGGCAGTAATACAATATACCGTGACCATACCATACTATATATAAGGAAGAGGAAGAGGAAGAGAAAGAGAAAGAGATTAGGAATACAGAGTCCAAGGGAACAATAATTAAGTAGAAAAATGAGGAAAGAAAGGGAAAAAATAAACAGGAAAAAGAATCCCCATATATCCCAACTATTATAATTCAAATTGGATAATATATTATATAGAGAGGCCTACATGGTTTAGTGCGAGTACGTATTATATAGGATATATCACATATAGAAAAATGAGATCCTTGTGAGTTATGGTATATAGAATAGATAATGTTTATTCATTCTTGAATTCCTATCTGATATAGTAGTAAATCGTAAATCTTCAATATATCATCTATGCCATGCATGATGTTGATGTTACAATACTAATCCTCTAAATACATACACAATTTTATCAATAAATCTATCTATACAAAGTAAGTATCATACTACTGAGTATATCATAACAAATCAAATCAAATCACTTTCCCAGCCACGAATAGCCATATTCAAACGATACTTTTACCATCTCAAAACCATAGATATAACAAGTATTCAGAACATTCATCACATGCGTAACAAACTGAGTTTGAATCGACGATGTAATCTATTGATCTAGTACCTCATAACTCTAGGGTCTAGATCCCCCACCATAGAGTAGTTAGTCCCAACTACCTAGATTGTAATATTTCCACGCAGTGAGTGGCATGTTCACTTTAACCATGTCATGATGTTTCTGTTTCTTCCTCCAAAACTCGCAATGTTGAGATAGGGATGCTTGATCACCGATGGATCTTTTGTCTATACCTCTCATACCCATACCCATACCCATACCCATACCCATACCCATATGATACCCGTCAACTCAACTCGATTCCATCAATGTATTAACAATGTAAATCCGCTTTAACTTTTCACTCTCTAGGCGTGAATACATTTCTCGTACCTACCACATTCTTCATCTTACCCTCCCGACAATAACACTATTGACTACTTCTCCGAATGGGTCCATGCGTACACAGATTTCTAGACATGTGGTAATAGCCGGGGTCGTTACATCGAAGTCCTATATCCCACATTGATTAGTTTGACCTTTTTCTTTCATTTCTCAGAATAATATCTTGAATGAAGGGAAAAAAAAGAAAAAAGTGAGCGAAACAGGGAAATACATACACAATAAAGCACACTCCTCAAACCCCAAGCACCCCTCATAATCAACAGACTCCCCTTCTTCATCTTCGCCACAATATTCTTCAGAATAATCTCTTTATCCTCCTGGACACCTCCTACCAATGCTGCTAACCAAACAATATCATAACCTGTGAGATCAAGAGTATCTTCTCCAGCCATTGCGGTAATAAATTTCATCCCCGTAGCCGGAAGCCCACCGAGAGAAGTGCATAGATTTTGAGCTTGCTCATTGGCGGTAGAATTACTATCAATATTTACAACGACGGTAGAAGTTGGAGTAGCCATGGGTGATTGTGGGGGTGTAAGGGTTGGGATAGAAGAATCTGGCGAGAGACTGCACGACATGTGATTAGAGCTCGAAAGGGAGGATAAGATACAGAGACTTGTTAGAGGCATGGGACCTGAACCGATAAATGCCACTTTGGTGGATGGGGATAGTGTAAAGCCAGTGGAAGAGATAGCGGCGAGTTCAAAACGGGTTAGTTGTTCGTAATTTTTATCGTAGGGAAAGGTGGAGAGAACGCGGTGGGCTGAGAGATGTTAGTGGTTGGAGAATTGAAATTTCGGGATGGAAAGTAATGATGCAGAAAGAGGGGAAAGTGGTGATGCAAGACTTGCCATCTTCGCAGCTCCCGGCGCTAGAAATAGCTTCTGCCCAGTAAGACTCCATACATGCTTCAGCAGTCGAGCAAATTTCCCGAAGCGCTGGTAAAATGCTAGAAACGCGTGGATCGCTGAGCACCTAATGTCGGTCAGTATACATTCCCATTCAAGTCCTAGTAACGAAACGAACCACTTTTGAAATCGACTCAGGAACGATAGTAATACATGTTCCCACTAGTTCTGAAAACAAAACATTGGTTACTGGGGAGGGACTGAGATCAGTGAGTTGGGATAGAAGTGTGTAAATGGATATGATCTTTTGTATGTAGAACTCGGCTTGTGGATGAGGTATTATTTCGATAATTTCTTCGGGTACTGCAATGATCGAGGTGCTGCTGTATTTTGATGATGTTGGAGTTCTATTTTTCCGATAGACTTCTCTAATGGAGGCTAGCAAGGAAAAGGTGGAAACTCTGTCCATGTTTGTATGTTTGAGATCTGGAGCTGCAAGATAGATGTGAGAGGTTAGAATAAGGTAAGTAACATACGCAATAGGATAACAAGTAGGAAATGAGGGGTCTCGGAAATCTGGGGGCCGATGAGAGGGATAACGGGGTCATGTGGAGGTCCGGGGAAATATCAATAAACCACCCCATATTCTTCATAGTGCTTTGACTGATTTGACTGTTGGGGTGATTGGTAATAGAGTAGCTTTCATATACGCAGCCCTGGATGGAATGAGTGCACATCGGCGGGTGGAAGTATCGAAATGTTGTCGATACCTAGACTATGAATATAGGAATAGGAACGTATGTAGTTGGTTCGAGAAGTAAGTAGCTGTGGGATATTGTAAGATTACCTACATTACCGTAAAGTTCTTTGAGTCGTTGATCTCCTGCCAATATTGTTGCAAGGTCTTGAATTTTATTCTATGTTTTAGAAGAAGACAAAGCAGAATTTGAGCCCTTAAAAACTGTTGTTCGAAGGATCCTTGGGGAAAAGTTGCTTTCACTCTTAAGTAACCATCAAGGTATTTTGCTAGCTCCATTCAGATATTGATCGGGTAAGGCGACCAATGCAAAGCTTTGGATTGACAAAACAATGGCATTAAAACCCACTTGATATAATACTACAATACTACTCGAGTAGAGATGATATGTGAATACTAGTATACCGGTACCACTGAATGGGTCCATTCAAAAGACTTTTGATGTACATGTGGACCTTCCATTTCCAGATATTTGTAGTGAATAAAATAATATATAACGATGTGGATGATCGCCCCCACCCCGGTCCAACCCGCTCCACAGAGCTAAGAAAGATCCCCATGTAACGATTGGATACTGTACTTTGTACAGCAGTTTCGGACGACACCCTTGTATGTTGGGTGTTGGGCAGTGGAGCTACGGAACTACCTTCGTTTTCATCTACTAGGAAGGCACGATGAATGCCAGGACTTGTGAAAAATGTCGTCAGTGCTAGATGTTACATTTGTATCAAAGGCAGGTGCTTCCATGGAGAGTAATTCCAGAGGCGCAGAGTCGTATCGTACTTCTGGAGGCACTCGAAGCAGGAAGAGTCTCTTCAACTGATATCTTGAGTACTCTATATATTAGACTTAGTTTGCATGTCGAGTGATATGAGACGAAAGTACACGAATAGTGGGATGATTTGCAGATATGGATATGCAAAAATGACACTGGATGATGATATTACTGTCGTTGGCGCTTGACCATGCGAAGGGTTTTGACACTTGATACCTAATACCAACGTTTGAAAAGCGAAGACTTCGAAAGGTCGAGCAATCGACTAAATGACTCACACGCCATATGATGGCATCCGTTGTTCTTCTAAACAGGCCAGTAGCATCCGAGACATAGTTTCATGGTTTGCTTGATCTTATTCAGAAACGCATCAAATCTTCAGTTATTTTGTGCAACTAGATTGTGCCTTTTTGGATCAGCATAAAGATTATTGTTATAGTCAATGCTTCTAGACTTGGTTGCCTTTTCCTGATGAGCAATCAAATAAATTAGCGTCAACATTCTGTTGGCGCGAGTATTCTTCACTTGTAAGACCCTCATGTCAAGCGACTTGGCGAGAAAAGCAAAGATCGTAACGAGATTGGCATTTGCCTATTGGTTTCAATGCCTCTCATTCGCTCAATTGCCCCGATGAGCATCTGAGACATCACACAAAGCCACAGGCAATGGAAGCAGTAGTCTGTAGAGCTATGAAATCGTAGCTGCCTGCGTCCATTAGTCTGACTTTTTGTATCGTAAGATGATTGACTAACTGTATGAATGTCTCGAGGTTAGCATACTTTTTGGACGCCATAAAACGAAAGCAAAGAAGAACAATCCAATTCTGGGGAGCGAATATGGGCCCATAATTTGTTGCAGTGGTCGTACCTGATAGACTTTTGCAGATACTGAAGGCAGGTTGATGGATCATGAATGCACTGCGGTGACATTATTTCAGGTGAAAATTCAACAATAGGTCGGCAATTCAGGCAAACAGTACATGAATCGGTTGCTCGACAAACTTGAGATCTTTTGCTAGAGTTGAATTTAGGGCTAAGCTTTGCAAAGCAGAAGACACAACATCGGCGTCATGCTGTTGTGAAGACTTAAGCCAGTCCCATAACAAGGTTGATACAAAGACAATAGAAGATAGAATGCCAACTACTTCACTAAAAGATAGTCTCATATATTATCGCCCATCGCTATAGATATTTCAGGACCAAAAGTGATATTGACCCGAGTTCGAGTATCTTGAGCAAGTAGTAGTAGTAGTGAACAAATTGTAGAGAAAGTACTATATGATGACACTGATTCTCGATTGAGTCAGTGGATCGTCATGCAGATTCCATTTGCTAGTAGTATTAGTTAGATATAGTAGCCATAGAGAGCCAGCCCATAATCTATATAAGAATTGCACCATCAAATGAGCCGTAGACAAACACACAAGAACTTTCTTGTCCTGGATATGATATGATATTGGAGGTCAATCTAATACCCCTTTCTGTGGTGTTGATTTGACTTTCACTTTGACTTTTAGGTTTGTTTACCTACTACTGAGTACCTACTCACCTACTCGAGTATTAGTATGTTATGACATATGTTATGACATAGCTTGATATAACTTGGCACGTGCAGCATAAGGCTAATCACTATGAATGCACTCTAGTCTCTAGTCAGATTTGTCCAATCATAATCCTTGAATCCTCCTTAGTTTTTGCTTATATAAGCGTTCGCAGTCTCCATGATTCCCTCCATCCAAAAAGTCAAGCCTTGTCTATCAAAAAGCATCAAAAAGCGTAGAATTGTCGGAAAGAATTCAATCAGGAGGAAGAACGTCTTTAATTTTTACAACATCACGAAAGATCTTTCATTCGGAATTTTCTATCATTCGGATCCCTCACTTTCTCTCAAGTATTGACTGGATATTTAATTTAACTGTTTCTACAGCTTGTCTGTACTTTGTCAACACTTTTTCGGAGATTTCCAGCTTCATTTATAAAATATTTTTGGGGCGCACACAGGCTCTATTTGTACATAAATACCGATACCTTTTGAGCCTGACCATATACTCCATTGAAATCGGTATTATCTTCTTCCACCGCATGAAGTAAATCCCACAAAAGGCTTGCGCCAATGCGAATTCCGCTGCTGTCGCAGCCATGGCTTCTAATAATGTGGACGTCCTCATTCAGAGGTTGAGCTCTGCCGACACTGGTATGCCCCTCATTCCTGAGACTTTTGTTAAAACCAAATGGTGGCCATGGCATATCCCAGTGAGCCATCTTAAATGATATTGTGCTTACTGGAAAGCGACAGATCTTAAATTCAAGGTCGATGCTGCCGTTCAATTGCGCGATGGCCTCGAGAATTACATCGCCGGCCCCATGTACCCAGCATTCCTCTCTAAGCTTATACCAATCTTTATAAATTGCTTGAAGGGGCCTCCTGTCTTCATCAGCACTTCTTCGGAGCAGGTAGTTAATTCGTCAATAATTTGTGTGGCAGAATGCTTACATGGAATCCTAGAAACTTCGATGTTGTGTCCTGGAGATACTTCACCGTCTACCGACAACCCCCCTAGATTCGTTCGAGCCATATGCAGTCGAGGTGGTAGATCTCTTGATGAGCTTAGTTAGGATAGACAACGAGGAGAATGCCACGCTATGTGTGAAGACGACCATGGATATCATGCGAAACCAGACTAAGGTTTTGCAAGACAGAGTACAACCGTTTCTCGGTCTCATCCAAGAATTATTTGATCAGATGGATTCGGTTGTCCGCGACCAACTCGACAATTCTGCCCCTGGATCTAACCCATCCGGTGTGCCATCTACGCCTGGAAGTTCACAAACATTTCAAAATTCTCCTCGGCCTGGCTCACCTGTGGCTTCTGTCACAGACCTTGGCCCAGATTTACAACAGCAAACACGGAAGCTACTGAAGGGGATGCAATCATTCAAGGTTCTTGCTGAATGTCCCATCATTGTTGTATCGATATTCCAAGTTTATCGCAATTCGGTGCCTCAAAATGTCAAATTATTTGTCCCACTCATCAAAAGCGTACTTTTACTTCAAGCTAAACCACAGGAGCAAGCTCATGCGGAAGCAGCGAAAAAAGGTACAATATTCACAGGTGTTAGTCCGGATATCAAGAATCGAGCAGCCTTTGGTGAATTTATTACTGCACAGGTAAAGACTATGAGTTTTCTAGCTTATCTATTGAGAGCCTATTCGCAACAGCTTACGGATTTCCTTCCCACACTACCGGACATAGTAGTGAGGCTGTTGAAGGACTGCCCTCGCGAAAAGTCTGGAGCTCGAAAAGAGCTACTGGTGGCGATCAGGCATATAATCAACTTCAACTTCAGAAAGATATTCCTCAGAGTGATAGACCAACTTCTTGATGAAAGAACACTAATTGGAGATGGTTTGACCGTGTATGAAAACATGCGACCTCTGGCCTACAGCATGTTAGCCGACCTTATCCATCATGTCCGAGATGCTTTGGAACCTGGCCAGATTCGAAAAACGGTCGAGGTCTATACCAAGAACCTACAGGATAGTTTTCCCGGGACGAGCTTTCAGACGATGAGCGCAAAGTTATTACTCAACATGGCTGAGTGTATTGCAAAAATGCCTAACAAGACAGATGCTCGTCACTATTTGATAATGATACTTAATGCGATTGGGGATAAATTCGCAGGAATGAATCGCCAGTATACTAATGCAGTCAAGCTTTCAAAGCATTATTCCCAACACTCGATCGATACCGCGCCCGACGATTATTTAGCAGATAAGGAAAACCCACCGGATTGGGACGAGATTGACATATTCTCAGCAATGCCTATTAAGACATCGAATCCTCGTGACAGGGGCGCAGATCCAGTGGCCGATAACAAATTCTTGTTCAAAAATCTCATGAATGGTCTGAAGAACACATTCTACCAATTGAAATCCTGCAATGGGGGTTCGCCAATTGATCTCGCGAATGCTCCTCCGCACTGGGCAGAGGTGTCGCATGGCTTTTCTGCGGAAGAAGTTCAGGTTATTATAAAACTATTCCGAGAAGGTGCATACGTATTTCGATATTATGAGATAGAGAAACCTGCGACAGAATCGCAGTATTCATCACCTGTTGAATTCATGGCCAACCATTATATGGTATCTAGCAGCAAGGAGGAAAAGGATCTCCTCGAAACTTTCGCCACAGTTTTCCACTGTATAGACCCGGCCACCTTTCACGAAGTATTTCATGAAGAAATCCCTAAACTCTACGAAATGATATTTGAGCATACAGCTCTTCTCCATGTTCCTCAATTTTTTCTTGCTAGCGAAGCAACTTCGCCTAGCTTTGCCGGAATGCTATTACGATTCCTCATGGATCGCATCGATCAAGTTGGTACGGCCGATGTCAAAAAATCCTCAATTCTTCTTCGACTGTTCAAGCTAGCATTCATGGCCGTGACTCTCTTCTCGAACCAGAATGAGCAGGTTTTGTTGCCACACGTAGTCAAAATTGTGACAAAATCCATCGAACTTTCGACAACCGCCGAGGAACCTTTAAACTACTTCTTACTACTGAGATCTCTTTTCAGAAGTATTGGTGGTGGAAAGTTCGAGCACCTTTACAAGCAAATTCTTCCTCTTTTAGAGATGCTATTAGAGGTCCTCAATAACCTACTTTTAGCCGCGCGCAAACCCGCAGATCGAGACCTTTACGTTGAACTCTGTTTGACAGTACCGGCACGGTTGAGTAACCTTCTTCCTCATCTCAGCTATTTGATGCGGCCTCTCGTATTTGCTCTGCGCGCTGGCTCTGATCTTGTTGGCCAAGGATTGCGCACACTGGAACTATGCGTGGACAATTTGACGGCAGATTACTTGGATCCAATAATGGCACCAGTAATTGATGAACTGATGACTGCACTATTTGACCATCTTCGACCAAATCCATACAGTCATTTTCATGCACATACTACCATGCGTATACTTGGGAAATTGGGAGGCCGCAACAGAAAATTTATGACCGGTGTCCCCAACCTCAGTTTCCAGCAATTTGCGGATGACATCACGACCTTTGACTTGAAGCTAATTGGCTCTAAGAAGGAGAAGCCTTTTCCGGTCGAGATAGGAATTGACCTTGCCATTGGGAAGCTGATGGAAGTTCCGAAGGGTGCTGCTGCCAAGAAATCAGATTCTTATTACAAGAGGCAAGCTCTTGCTATGGTCAAAACCCAGCTCAAGTTGCGATTGGGAGCAGACAACCTTCCAGAGGACTTTCCTCGCCTGGTGAGGCTTCAAGCACAAGATCTTCTGTCAAAGAAAGCAGATGCAGGTTTATCACTATTTGAGACACCTGTCAGGAACCGGTCTGAAGCTAAGAAGATGCAACAAGATATCATGCTGAAGAAACTTTTGAAGGCTTGCATCTTTGCGGTGTCCCTTCCTGAATTCTCATCAGAGGCCACCGGTCTACTGTCTAGCATCTGCAAACATATTACGATTATCGAAGTTGCTAGATCACTGGGCGACATGAGAGTGAGAATGAAGCCATTTGACGTCAACGCAGGAGAAGGCCCTCCTTGTATTGATAGCAAAGTTTTGGGAGACGCTATCGTCGAATCTTTGGCTTCTGATCTGCCTGCTGTGCGTGATGCCGCCAAGTTCGCTGCCCAAGAAGTTTACGATTCGACGGCGACAATTTTTGGGTCGAACCACTTTATTTACAGACTCTCTTTTTTTAGTCATTTGAGTAATGTCTTCTGTCACAGTTGTTATCAGGAAGAGTGGTTCACTAAAACTGGTGGTAGTTTGGGTATCAATCTTATGCTAACCAACTTTGATCTCAGTGATAGCTGGATGCTGGAAAAGCAGGTTGAGTACACTAAAGCTCTTATGCATGTTGTCAAAGACATGCCGCCGGATTTACCAGCGAAGACTCGAATTGCTGCTCAGGATACACTAGAACTTCTGTTGAAACGATGCGCCGGCAAATCCTCTAAAGCTGATCTTCAACACTCGTCACAGCCCGGACAACCATCACGACCATCTAAGCTTCTTCAGCTGTGCAACATTTTCAATGCGGAGGTCTACCACATGAACGGCCATGTTCGCGAAACCGCGAGGAAATCTCTTGAGACTATCGCGAAGGAAATTGGCGTTGAAGTCTACGAGCTTCTTGCCCACCAGCAAGATCGAATCTTGGCTCCAATCTACAACAAACCTCTCAGGGCTTTGCCATTCGCAACTCAGATTGGATACATCGACGCTGTCAATTATTACATGACCCTAAAGAATGACTTCCTTGCGTTTGACGATACCTTGAACAGGCTCCTTATGGAGTGTCTAGCGTTGGCCGATGCACCAGACGAATCGCTGGCGCCAAAACCCTCCGAGTATCGAACGCATGAGCACATCGTCAGTCTCCGAGTCTCCTGCATAAAGACTTTGACGACTGCCATGGGATTCGACGATTTCCAGAAAGGTCCAGCCAATCCGACTCGAACCAGGATTGTCGGTGTATTTTTCAAATGCCTCTATTCCGATTCCAAGTCGACCATTGAAGCGGCTAATAACGCATTGAAAGTGGTCTTGTCTCATTCTACTAAGCTCCCCAAGGATCTCCTTCAGAATGGTCTTCGACCTGTTCTGGCTAATCTTCAAGACCCTAGACGCTTAAGCACCCACGGTCTGGACGGCCTAGCTCGATTGCTTCAGCTTCTGACAACATACTTCAAGGTTGAGATCGGTGCACGTCTGCTGGAACACATCAGAGTGCTTGCAGAACCAAGCTCTCTGCAGCGTATATCCTTTACTCTCGTAGAGCAAAATGAGCAAATGAAGATCATTGCGGCTGTTTTCAACATTTTTCATCTTTTGCCTCCTGCAGCCGAGCAATTCAAAGAGCGGCTTATAGAGGCTGTCTTGGAGTTGGAAGAAAAACTTCGTAGGACACGACATAGTCCATTCCGAGCTCCACTATATAAATACATCAATCGATATCCCAAAGAAGTATGGGCCATGCTTCTCAGCAAGATCGAGGACCAAAAGTATGGGAGGTTCTTGGCACAAGTTTTAGACCATCCAGACAGTATACCTCTACGAGCAGTCGTGGTGCGCAATATAGATTCTTTGATAAAGAGCTGCGGAGATATGGGCGCAGAAAACAGAGAGACTCGGTATGCTGCGGTCATTAACGCCATCAATGTCATGCACTCCATCTGCAGCTTCAAGGGAACTGAACTTTGGATGGACAAAAAGGAAAACTTAATGTGGTTTAGGCTAGTTGGCAAGAATCTCGAGCAACACCTACGCACTAACACCCTTCCACCAAATCTTCGACTGGCGGCCGAGCAAGCAGGACGGCAACTTATGACCATCTTTACAAAGTTCTTGGCATACAGTCCTCGTGATCTGGATTCCTTCTTCAATCTAATTGAGTCCATAACGGCTGAAGATTTTAAGCCCAGCCAGCCAATCTTTGATTTCATCTACAAGTCTATAGTGTGCAGCGAGTCAATTGATTACCGCAAAGCTATCGTCTTGCGAAGTTTGGAGATATACGTTGGCAAGACTGCAACGCAGAAAAACAAGACTTTCCTCCTGCACAATCTTGTCAATCCAATCATAGCTATGGATATTATGCGCAACTTCCAGCAGCCATCATCGGCCAAGAGTTCCCGTCTTATAGACAGGACTATTGTCGAATCGATACATACCAAGGTTTGGAAAGTCGGTTTGCCGGATCCCAGTGATGATCTCACACAACCAGGAATTGATCATACCCGGATGGAACTTTTGCAATTGACCGCCATGCTCGTCAAATACAATCATTCTATCCTTCAAGACGCTAGAAAAGATATCATCAAGTTCGGGTGGGGCTACATCAGGCTCGAGGATGTCATCAATAAGCACGCTGCATATGTCGTTATTGGATACTTTATTGCACATTACGAAACACCCGCCAAAATCGTCCAGCAGGTATATTTTTCCCTTCTGAAAACGAATCAAAATGAAGGACGGGCTCTGGTCACACAGGCACTTGAATTGATAGCGCCGGTTCTACCTAAGCGTTGCAATGCTGTACTTGGAGACCGCAATCCCGTATGGGCTGCCGCTCCACGCCGCATACTTGCGGAGGAAGGCCAAAATGTGCAACAGATGACAAGCATTTTCAATTTCCTTGTGAAACATGCAGATCTCTTTTACGAGTCTCGTGACAAGTTCATCAATCTCATCATCGGCTCTTTGCGCAAAATTGCAGCACCGCCAAATCCATCCAACGAGAGCAAGAAGTTGGCCCTGCATCTGATGTCATTGATATGGCAATGGGAAGAGCGACGCGTTGAAAGGAAGGCAGTTTCTCCAGAGAGGTCTTTATCTGAGTCCCCAAATACAAAGAAAAGAAAGCTCGACACTCTCAACGAGGTTCAGACTTCGACTCCATCGCCATCACTACCTGGGCCTACTCCCGCAAACGATAAACCAGAGTACCAGATTCCTGCTATGATGCGTGCCAAGATGATCAAATATCTCGTTGAATTCATTGCCTCACTTAATGAGCGATATCCCCTGCCATCAGCTCGGAGTCGAGATACAACGACGACTAATGGGCCAATCCAGCCAACACCTTCTGTTGAAATGTGCAAGAAATCCATGTCTTTGCTTTGGAATCTTCTACAACCTCAGTACTGGGGAGATCTTGACATCGATCTTTTCCCGAACGTCACGGAGACAGTCCTAGCAAGTGACAAAACGACGGTGGCTCTCGCGAGCGAACGCTCTGACAAGGACAAGCCGGACGACAAGTTCATTACAAACATGGTCAATACACTGCAAATTGTTCGAATTGTTGTCAATATAAAGCCTGTCAAATGGATTCTCGACAAAATGCCAGAAATTCAACACATCCTAGAGAAAGCACTGAAATCCGATAACCCAGAAATTCAAGATTGCTTACACGCTGGCGATGAGAAAATAGATGATGGACGGAAATTAAATCCATTGCTCACGCGTATCTTAGAGGCAGTTCCTGACGATACTCCAATGGAAGACGCAGATGCAGAGTGCGAACCAGAAGCATCAACTTCTGAGATTATAACTTTCCTATCTGCCATAGCTACGGAGACGCTCTCGGCCAATAATTACATATCTGGTCTCAATATCCTCTGGACTTTGGCGCAGAGGAAAGCATCGGAGATGGACCAGCACATCCCGCAAGTTATGAAAGCTTTGCAGCAAAAATTGGCACGTGAGCATGTAGGCCATTACTCTGCACTCACTGGCCAAGCTACACTCCCTGCTGCGATGCGACCAGGCGAGGTTGAACCTGTTGGCCTTCTGACTCATTACGACCTGGAAATCCAAACTGGGCTCATGCTCAAAGCCATCGACGTGATATCCTTGCGTATGGATACTCTCGGTGATAGTCGTCGCCCATTTCTGAGTGTCCTCGCAACTTTAGTGGAAAAATCTTTGAGTAATCCATTATGTCTAAAGATATTAGATATGGTAGAAACCTGGGTCTTCAAGTCGGAAGGGTCTTGGCCCACCTTGAAGGAGAAGACCGCAGTTTTGCATAAAATGCTGACCTTTGAGCAGCGCACAGATCAGACATTGTTGATGAAGTTCTTGGAGCTCGTTATCCGGATCTATGAAGACCCAAAAATTACGCGCACCGAGCTGACAGTCCGCATGGAGCATGCATTCTTGATCGGCACAAGAGCGCAGGACGTGGATATGCGAAATCGATTTATGGCCATATTTGACAGAAGCCAATCTAAAACGGCAAGTACAAGGCTAAATTATGTCATCATTGGACAGAATTGGGATACTTTAGCAGAATCTTACTGGTTAGCGCAAGCTTCTCAGTTGCTTCTAGGTGCTGTGGATGCGAACCACTCTATCCAGTTGCATTCGGATGACTTCAAGATGATGCCCGCTTCGATGCTTTACGAGAATTATGCCAGAGACAGTCGAACCCCTACTTTACCACAAGATAACAGATTTGACGGCCTCATGGCATCCCACAGACGCTTTGTTGCGGAGCTTGGGGATGTCAAAGTACGAGACATTATTGAACCGCTGAGCCAACTTCAGCACCTCGATCCAAACATGGCCCACGAGATATGGGTAGCTTTGTTCCCAGTGTACTGGATTGCCACTCCAAAAGATGAACGAAGAGAACTGGAACGAGGCATGGTGACTCTACTCACAAAAGAATACCACTCGCGCCAAATCGACAAGCGACCAAATGTGGTACAATCGCTCCTGGAAGGTGCAGCTAAAGCATGGCCCGAATGTAAACTACCACCACACGTAGTCAAACATTTGGCCAAGACCTACGATGCTTGGTACACAGCCCTCGTACAGCTTGAGAACGCTGCTATAAAACCAGAGATCGACAGCGACTTGGTTCGGGAAAGCAATCTTGATGCTCTCGTAGAATTGTATTCAGGACTCCAGGAAGACGATCTTTTCTATGGGACTTGGCGTCGCCGTTGCGCATACGTCGAGACCAATGCCGCACTTTCATATGAACAGAATGGAATGTGGGATAAAGCTCAGACAATGTACGAACATGCTCAAATTAAAGCACGAACTGGGGCGCTTCCTTTCTCACAAGGGGAATACCTGCTGTGGGAAGACCACTGGGTTCTTTGTGCCCAAAAACTTCAACAATGGGAAGTTCTTCAAGATTTTGCGAAGCATGAGAATTTCCAGGATCTGCTTCTCGAGTGCGCCTGGAGGCAAACTGACATTTGGCAAGAGCCTGAGCATCGTGAGCAGCTAGATAACATCATCAAAGGTGTCATGGATGCACCAACACCAAGAAGAACTTTCTTCCAGGGTTTCATGTCTTTGCTCAAGCTCCACAATAAGACCGAAACGCAAGCAGAGTTTAGTAAGGTTTGCGACGAAGCCATCCAACTTTCAATCCGTAAATGGCACCAACTGCCAAAACGCATTACCAACGCTCACATTCCACTACTTCAGAATTTTCAACAGCTTGTGGAACTTCACGATGCTAGTGTCATATGTCAAAGCCTGTCACAGACTACCAATATTAACCTGGATGTCAAATCGGGTGAACTGAAGCTTCTATTGGGAACTTGGCGTGATCGACTACCAAATGTATGGGATGACATTACAGCTTGGCAGGATCTTGTCACATGGAGACAGCATATTTTTGGTCTGATTAACTCAACCTACTTGCAACTCCTTCCTCAGCAACCTCCAACCGCTAACGGTGCGTCCTTTGCCTATAGAGGCTATCATGAAACTGCTTGGATCATCAATAGGTTTGCTCATGTAGCCCGGAAGCACAACCTACCCGAGGTTTGCATTAGTCAACTCAGTCGAATTTACACGTTACCAAACATCGAGATTCAAGAGGCATTTCTGAAGCTTCGAGAACAAGCAAAATGTCACTACCAAAATCCCAACGAATTGAATAATGGTTTAGACGTCATTAACAACACCAATCTGAATTACTTTGGTCCTGGCCAGAAGGCAGAATTTTACACTTTGAAAGGCATGTTCCAGGAAAAGCTCGGTTTAAAGGACGAAGCATCCGAAGCTTATGGAATGGCGTTGTTTTTCGAGATCAAGCTTCCTAAGGCTTGGGCTGAATGGGGCTACTTCAATGATCGCTTGTTTAAAATTAATCAAGGTGACTACACATTTGCCAGGAATGCCTTGAGCTGCTACTTGGAAGCAGCAGGTTTGTTCAAGAATGCCAAGTCTAGAAAACTTCTCACAAGAATTCTCTGGCTGTTGAGTCTCGATGATGCGGAAGGTACACTTTCGACACAGTTCGATGAGTACAAGGGAGAAACGCCGGTCTGGTATTGGATCACATTTATCCCCCAACTCCTTACGGGCCTGGGACACAAGGAGGCAGCTAAAGCACATATGATATTGTCTAAAATTGCAAAATCATATCCTCAAGCCTTGTTCTTTCAGCTCAGAACAAACCGCGAAGACATGCTTGCTATCAAGAAGCAACAGGATGTGAAGGACGCTAAAGCCAGAGCTAAAGCCCAGGCAGCAAACGGTACCTCTCATATCAAAACGGAAAACACCAACGGCGCAAGATCCGAAAGTGCCTCTGCATCACGGCCCGGAACTGCAAGTGTCGAAACTGTTCCTGCAATTAAGACAGAGCCCGGAGAAACGAACGGCAATCACGCCAGCGCAAACGGAGCTCCTGTCAACGGAGTCTCTACTAATGGCTCCGCGAATATTTCGCAAGATGTCGCACCGACTCAGGGACCCCAAAAGAGACCCCCTTGGGAGTACACCGAAGAACTGTTGGGAATTTTAAAGACGGCGTTTCCATTATTGGCACTTTCTATGGAAGCTATGGTTGACTCCATCCAAAAGAACTTCAAATGCCCACCCGATGAGGATGCTTACAGATTGATAGTAGCTTTACTCAATGACGGACTTTCTTATGTTGGTCGTGCGCCGGCATCATATGCCAAGGATATCAAACTTCCGCCAGCAACAGAAGCAAATATCACTCGATTTGCAGAGACTATCCTACCCCCTCACATTAGGACATCATTCGAGCAGGATTTCGTTAAGCATAAGCCCACAATGTTCGAGTACATTCACAAACTTAGGATATGGAGAGACAAATTTGAAGAGAAACTAGATCGTCGCACCCTGACAATGCCGCTCGAAGGTTACAACTCTTATCTTATTGATTTCCGTTTCCAAAAGCTTGACGAGATAGAAATCCCTGGGCAGTATCTTCTCCACAAAGACAAAAACCAGGATTTTGTTCGCATTGAACGATTCATGCCTGACGTAGATCTTGTGCGTGCAATTGGAGTTTGCCATCGTCGGATTAGGATTCGTGGCCATGATGGAAGCCTGCATCCCTTTGCTATACAGCATCCCGCGGCACGACATTGTAGACGAGAAGAACGCATTTTGCAGTTATTCAGACATTTTAATGGTACCTTGAGCAAACGAAAGGAGAGCAGAAGACGTAATCTGAACTTCCATTTACCGTTAATGATTCCTCTTGCACCACATATCAGAATGGTGCAAGACGATCCAACCTACATTTCATTGCAGGGCGTCTATGATGATCATTGCAGGAGACACGGTATCACTAAGGACGCTCCAATTGTGTTCACCATGGAGATGCAGAAACTCTTGTTTGAGGATAAGGTAAGTTCAATGAAGGACAGTACTCGTGAAATGTTTGTGACTAACTTTTCCAAGCAGAATAAGTCTGCTGAACATTCTGCCACTGCCAAATTGGAGACTTTTGCTGCCATTCAAGAACGATACGTTAAGCCAACGGTTGTTCTTGAATATTTCACTAAAACCTACCCTTCATTCTCCGAGTTCTGGTTATTCCGAAGACAGTTTTCTTATCAATATGCAGCTCTCACCTTCATGACGTATATCCTACATATGCACAATCGCTTTCCTCACAAGATTACAGTCTCGCGTGCCACAGGCAATGTTTGGGGATCTGAATTGATGTCGTGCATGGCAGCGGGCAAACCACTTTTCCACAACCCTGAGCCTGTACCATTCCGTCTTACCCCCAACATTCAAACACTTATGGGGCCTTTGGCCACTGAGGGTATTTATAGTTGTGCCATTATGGCCATTGCACGATGCCTCACTGAGTCAGAGTTCGAACTCGAACAACAACTCTGTCTCTTCGTACGCGACGAAATGATATTCTGGCACCAGAGCAGCCATCGACTTTTAGACGATACTCAATTAAGGCAGTCTGTGCAAGGAAATAGCGATATGATAGTTAAGAGGGCATTGAGCATAGCTAAATCGCCAGAAGGTGCGCTACCTGCCAACCAGACGGTGATTGATTTGATTGCCAAGGCAGTCAATCCTATGAACCTTGCGCAATGCGATGCTTTGTGGATGCCATATCTATGATTGTACGGCCTTAAATATTTAGATGTGGATGAGGGGAGGAGGGAGATATCTATGCGTAATTCTTCGGGGAGTTCAGGCGTCATTGGAGGTATGTGTAGGAATAAAAGCTTGCTTGGCTAGTGAGTGGGGAACTCGGAGGCTGGACTGCTAGTGAGTGTGGGGGGAAACGGAGGCTGGATTTATGGCGGAATATTTGTCTCTCGGCGTTCATTTCAGGAGATCCAGGCGAGTCAATATAAAGCCTGTGCGGAATGGCTTCAATTTAGGCCGGCATATATTGATAATTGGGAGTGAGTTTGGTATTGCCAGACAGGAAATGTATTGATAGTATGATGGTAGCTCTCTCTCCCATTCTTAGTCTAATCATCGCTTTTAACAATTAATGTAACGACTCTTACTCGAGTACAGCGAACTACTCTTATGGTCTGTGCAAGGGTGGTGAGGGGGATGGCGAGGGAGATGGTCAGGGGGGCAATAAGGGCAGGCAGGGTATATATTATCTATAATAACTTTTCAGAAAACTTGTGTATAGGATATCTAGGAAAAGTTGGGTTATTAGTCAGTCATCCACAAGATTTCTGAATTTCTAATCTAATTGGATATGTGATCTTCGGATTCGGATCGAAAAAACTGTCTCTGAAGTATCTGAAGATTATATATCTAATTAGAATAGTCTTTCGCATAGATACTTACTTATAGTAGTATAACTATCCAAGTCTCTGCAAGACAAGGAAACCTCAGTATGGCTCTCGCCATCAATATAAGAAACGCTTCATTAGTAGGCCATAAACCTACCTATCCTATCTATCTACTATGAGTATATTCGATGCTGTGTGACATTTATGATCATCTAAACGAAATATGTGTATTCTACGAGTGAGTTTGAGTAATCCATTTGAATGTCTATCTATATATTAGAAATTTAGAATATTACGCAAAATATAGATTCCTTTCCAAAAAAAAATCATTTAAGAATTAGTTGATTGACATACTCGAGTAGATAGGTATATTAATTACATTGCGGGAGAATATCTCAGCTATATCACATGGAATACTCAGTAAACAGTCTTGACTCATGGCCAACGGCTACATAAAGTCACTTACGGAAGGAAGGTAGCTAGCTCTTCTTGATCTTTATATAGCTTTCTTAATCACCAGTACAATCAACCCATTTTCTTTTACCTTTACGCAAAATTGCATACTAAATGTGTGTCACAAGTTGAATTGAGTCATCAAAACTCTCCTCTGTTCGTTCGTTCGTGTGTGTGACTTCTTATCTTTCTTTAGCAGGTATACTGTATATTCAACCAATGCATTCAATATACTACATCCAACTACGAGGAACCACTCCCATAAAGGCATAAAGGTGGTTTACCAACCTCATTCATATCCACGCAAACTATGCAATTAGACCCATTAACCCCAT
>KI628582.1:0-168458 GCA_000503235.1 Sclerotinia borealis F-4128 | reverse complement strand
CCCCCCCCCCCCCCCAAAACCCCTCATCCATAACTCCCGAATATGTAAACCAACCCTACCTATCACTCCTTATCTATCGACCCAGTACTTTTTAGTTATATACTTTATATGGGTTCCGTTGTTTTTGTTATACAAACATCTCTCCCGAATCCCATGTCTTCAATTTCCTCCTCTATCTTATCATCATACACCCTTCCAATTCCAAAGCTTCTTATCCTCTTTCTGCTGAGAGCGAGTCGTGCCACGGCAGTGGGTTTCACCGTCTGAACATATATCCCAAATCCGGCAAATTTCCCACGATTTTCTTCACAATCTCATGTTGACCCATTTCAAACACAGTTCTCGAATCATGACTTGTAGAGACAGAGGCTGGAAGCGGAGGTGTTAACTTAGGTGGAGGAGTGGAGAAAGTAACGGTTTTTAGTTTCGGGAGAGCGGGATAGGATTGTGGTCTTTGTGTTGTGGTTCTTCTGGGTAATAACGTGGGTGTAGGGGCTGGCGCAGGGGCTGGTGCGTCAAAGAAGGAGAAATCTGCTGATGCCCATGGATCATGAGTGCTGGTTGATGCAAGTGGAATTGAGAGGATGGGAGGTTGGGACCAGGTAGTTGGAGGTGATGAGGTTAAGGCGGAAGAGGTGCTAGGAGGTGGCTGAGACCAAGTATCTGTGAAGATTGTGTTTGAGGGCAAGGGAGAGACAGGTTGAGAGGAAGTGTTTGCGATGGACGTTGCTGATAATGCTGGTGATGGAGGAGGATTTGCAGTTGACTGTATTGGCACTGAAGTAATTGCTGGTGTAGACCACAAATCTGCAAACGACGGATTTGGAGATATAGGAGATGGGATGGTAGTATCGGATAATAGTGTAGACTGTGAGATTATAGGGCTTTTAGGGTTTCCATGAGTATTGTCTAGACTTGATGTTGATTTGTGGCCGAACCCTGATTGGAGTTTCGTAACCTGAGGATTTGGAAGAGTGACATAGTTGGTGAGCGAAGTTCCAAGGCTCATCGACTTCTTATGCCGCAATCCCTGGGTGGGAAATTTGGGAGCTTCAGTAACAACAGGTGAGGAGACCATTTCGCCCCACTCATCATCATCGTCGCCATCATTCAAATTGTTGATCACGACTGCTAAATTGGCAGATAAGCGGTTCGAACTATTTGTAGATGGTGGTGGCATTGAGACCGGTCTGGATTTCTTCATCGCTTGGAGAAAGCTTGGAGGTGACTCGATTGGAGACATAAGTGCTGGGCTGCGTAATGCAGAGCTTGATTCCCGTGATTGTTCAAAATTAGAGTTCATGTGGAGGGGCGGGGGCTTAGTAAATGAGCCGGTAGTCGAGGGAAAACTATCTGCATCGGAGGATATCTGCATTGTTGGTGTGGAGGCCCAGCCAAATTGTGCGACAGGAGGCTGCAGGGGTACTTTGACATTAGTACCTGACTCCACTGACTTCGTGGAGCTGTGCTCTCTTGGTTTCGATGACGAACGAGACTTAGATCTCGACCGGTCTCGTGCAAGCCCTTTCGGCCACTCCCTTGGAACTTCAACTGGTTCTTTGACTGCTACTTTCGCTTCAGGCTTGATACTCTTTCGTTTCGAACCGAGTACCGTCGCTAATGGAACAGGTGGTGCATTTGGATCATTCCAGCCAAAAAGGGAACCACCTTTGCTTGTACCACCAAGACTAACATGTCCACTGTTTCGATCTTCTTCCATCCACCTTCCTACGATTTTCTGAGTGTCTTGCTTGACTTGAGATTTTGCCCATGAGATCCGAACATAGTTCTCATCATCTCCAGTATTGTGTTTTTGCATAGTACCGTACCTTGATATCCTGTACCACATCTTTCGTTCTTCGGTAGATCCAAATGTATCGGCAATGATAGTATCGGGTATGAAAATCTTCTCAACAGCTTCGTCATCCTTCTCCTCGATCTCTCCAAATAACATTTTTACTGCGGTCAGATCGACAGAAAACTCAACGGGTCCTGACGGCCTCTTCGGTAATCGTATTTCAGAAGGTTCATTCTGTGGTGTAGCCAATTCAGAAGAAACAGAGGTTTTAATCGAGTCGTGATTTTCTACCAATTCTTCGCCATCATCCGACATACCCTCTTCAAAATCTCCGAAATCCCCAAAGTCGTCATCATCTGGCTCTCCAGCATTGGAATCCTCTTCTGCCTTGTCACCTTCCCGATTTTCAGGCTTTATTATCGCGGCATATTCATCCTCTGGTTCCTTTGAATCATTAGCTTCCTCCTCTACCCTGGCATTTCCCACGGCAAGCTCAATTTCTGGTTCCGTTAAACCATCGAAGTGTTCGACGAGTTCCTGTACCCTCGGCGGGACCGCTCTTGTAATTCGAGAACTTTTAGGTTCTTCGTCTAAGGACGTCCGCTGTGATTCTGGCAGGAGTCCATCGTGATTACTTCCATCGGACGGCGAAGAAGAAGGCCGTGACGATTCGTGCTCGGGCTCTTGTATTGATGGTAAAACAGCATCGTCTGCTTTGTGATGTTCTTTCTCGGCATCTTCGGCGTATATATCAACCTCTGATTCTCCTGCTGAAATACCCAACCCAATTACATTTGGTTCCTCGCTATCCTCATCTAGACCAGTCGATACCTCCGGAACTGTTTCGATCCAAGCGAATTCCACTGGCTCGACCTCCATTTCACCGGGAGACTCGGCTTGCGGGACAACCGCTTCGAATGCCTCGAGATAATTCTCTTCAGTGGCCTCTTCGATAGGCTCCGGACTCGACCTCGTAGCTTCCGGACTAGAATTGTCTACCACAGTCGCAGATTCGTTAGATGGGACGGCATTCGCCCATGGATCCGGAGAGGGCTCTCGTACAATTGCAGCAGGTTTCGCAAGGAGACTCGGCGATAACTTCGGTGCTCCACGCGCAGGACTCGTAGAAAACTCTTTCCAACCAGGCGATAATGCCCCAACATCATCCTTCACTACCTCCAACTCTCCTCCACGTTTCGGTGTATCCCATTGCTCTGCTGCGCCATCCAGACCCAAGCCCCCTTTCTTTTCCCCAGTATCCTCTTCCCAATCTCCAAACCCATCGTCCGAATTTCCCCAAGTTGTATTAACGTTATTCCTTAAAGCTTCACTCGCCTTCTCAACCTGATTTCTATCTGCTACATTGTCAATCCTTCGAATACCTAAACCATCGTCATTTTTCAATTCGTCGGCCCACGGTGAGCCCCAAGGATCGTCCATATCCATTCACGTCCCCTCGGAAAACCCTCTTTCATATTGATACTCTTTCGACCATAATCCGCAGATTCGTTACTCGTATATATAATATGACAATGTTAAATAGGAAAGGGCAATTTCGAGTTATTCGTATCATTATTAAATTGAAGGTTCAAGGATTCAGGGTTCAAACGATCTGATTTCATCTGTTGTAATACCTGTACCCGTACACTACGGTAGGCGCTCCGGAGCCTAAGAATGCACACTAAAGTCTTAGTCTTAGCGTTATGAATAATATCAGTGGGTTTTCAGCGGATCAACAGTAATTGATTGATTGATTAGCAACATCGGATTGATAAGCGATAAGAATGAAGATCTTCCATGTAGTTTTATTAGTAGTTCTACGAGTAACATCTCAAGACATGCGACAATGAACAGAACAATATATTTTACCATTTTTAATTAATCTCTTATATCTCCAAAGATGTCTTTGGATAAAGTGAAACATATCGTTCTCGTAAGTATCCCAATGCGATAGTAATGTAATGCTCATCAGTAATTAACAAAGAACCCCACAGGTGCTCTCCGGCAAAGGAGGCGTTGGAAAATCCTCCGTCACAACCCAACTTGCGCTCTCTCTATCTCTCGCCGGCTCCTCGGTCGGAATCCTCGATATCGATTTAACCGGACCCTCGATCCCCCGTCTCTTCTCCCTCGAATCTGCGAAAGTAACCCAAGCACCCGGCGGCTGGATCCCCGTTCCCGTTCACCCCTCCAACCCCTCTTCTTCCATCGGCGCCCTATCATGCATGTCTCTTGGTTTCCTATTACGAGAGCGAGGCGATGCAGTTGTATGGCGTGGACCAAAGAAAACTGCGATGGTTCGACAATTCCTCACGGATGTTCTATGGGGCGAACTCGATTACTTACTTATTGATACCCCGCCTGGTACCTCGGATGAACATATCTCGTTGGCGGAAACACTTCTCAAGAATGCATTTCCGGGTCAAGTCGCAGGTGCGGTTATTGTGACGACGCCGCAGGCCGTGGCGACAGCAGATGTGAGGAAGGAACTAAACTTCTGTATGAAGACTGGGATACATGTCATTGGGGTTGTGGAGAACATGAGTGGATTTGTGTGTCCGAATTGCTCGGAGTGCACGAATGTATTCAACAGAGGAGGTGGAGAAGTTATGGCCAAGGATTTTGGGGTACAGTTCTTGGGACGGGTGCCCATTGATCCTCAATTTGGAATGCTGGTAGAGGCGGGAAGAAAACCAGTATATCCCGAGGGAACGCTGGTTAATGGGAAAGATATGAGTAGTGTCCAAAACGGTGCTGACACTGCTGGGGACGACGGGCTGTTGGTGGAGAAGTATCGGGATTGCTCTCTATGTCCAATATTCCAGGACATTACCAAACAGGTCGTGGATGCAGTGGAGAGGGGAACTTCGGAAGCAGCACCAAGTGCATGAGTTTTAGTTTGGCACATCTGATGGGTGACATGACTACTGGCGTTGGGCATTTTGAGCATTTTCATGGCGACATTAGAAGTGCAGATCTGGCGTCCAAAAAGGATAGCTATGAACAATTACAGATTACAATGAGCATTAAATGAATATGAATATATGATACAAAATACTAGGACACAGTCGAACCATTTCAATTTCAAACCATACCTCCTCGAAGCATATTCACATTCTCATCTGATCTAAGCTGACCGCTGTCTCATAATATATAACATATATCCAACGCCATAATGATTATTCAATCATCATAAATATCGTCTAAACAAGTCGTTGTAGATCTCATGAATGTGCAATACTGATCTACTCGTAGATATACAATTCAATATAGCCCTAGCCCCGTTCTAGGCGCTCATAGTAAGCATCCCCTATGCTTCTCGCTTAAGAGATACGTTGGTTGGAGAAGTAGTCCTATTCAAGTTCCCAGGTGGCATCGCCATCCATCACTGTGATTTCTGTAATTACACAAAAGTCTCTCTGTAAGCACGTCGAACACCAGTCAACTGACTCCCGTGAAATTATGTATGATACTTTGTTCATATTTCCCAAAACCATTCTAAAGACGTCTCGCCATGTCTCGAAACTAATAACCTTTATATCGTCATCGTCATCATCATCATCTTCTTCTTCTTTTTAACATGAATCCAGTAATCTAACAAGCCATGTTCATACCCAAATCCCTCAATTCACCATCCATAGCCCCAGCATTACCTTCCACATCAATATCATCCAAATCCTCCTTCTTCTTAATCATCCAAAAGGCCTTCACCCCCTCCGCAAACCTCTGACTACTCTTCTCGACCTCCTCTTCCTCCACAGCCGCAAAACACAATCTGAAATATTGCCAACCCTTTTCCTCCGCGATCTCGGGCGTCGGACTGAAGATTAGACCCGGAGCGGCCAAAACAAGATGGGGCTTCATGGTTAGATACATCCAGAGAACCTGGGCGAGCTTGGAACCCGGTACTTGTTTGGCTAGAGGATGAGTCTCGAAATGCATATGAATCCAAACAAACATTCCACCGCGTGGCCACTCAAAAGAAAACATTTTTGTCTTGGTGATGACTGCCCACTCGGAATCGGAGACTTGTTTAGAGATGCCTTGCTTGACATAGTATCGGCCATCTTCCAAGGCCTCGCACATTCTGTTCATACGTCTTTCGTAACAACCTCTCAAGCCCTCCAACCAACGCACCCAGCCGTCGGTTTTCCAACCCGAGAATTCGAGCTGTTCGCTTTTGGATTTCTTGCTAAACTCAGCCGAGGCTGCTTGAGGCCCCATAATTAACTCCGCGATCATTGCCTGAACAAATCCAGATGGTTGCTGAGTGGTGCTTTCCGTAATTCGCAGCATACGCTCCACAACAGCGGGTTGTGCAGTGATCCAACCTAGACGGCATCCTGGAGCCACTGTCTTCGAAAATGTATCGAGACGAATAACACGTCCGTCGGGATCGAAGTTTAGATATGACGGAACAAGACTATCAAGATATGGGTAGCCAGTAGATTTTTGAAATATGTGTTCTGGTTCTGGCTCTGGCAATGATTCATTGCGAGCTTCTGCTTGCAGTCCTGCTGCAGATGGGAATTGAAGGCACCAATATGGATCATCTTCAATTATCATGACATCGTATTTACTGCAAATGGCGTAAAGGTCCTTGCGTCTCTGAATAGAGATAGTACCACTGGTGGGGTTTTGACCAATCCTATTATTTGATTAGTACTAAGTCGGCAACAAAGAGGGCAGGCACATTTACGTGATAGTATACATCATATGAGGTCGTCTACCTTTCGACTCGTCCCAATTCTCAAGTACATCGTCGAGACCACCAGGACCCGTCGGTACCATGCCCTGGAGATCGATCTTGACCGGAACAACTTGTATACCCCCTAAAGTAGTGATTAGTCAAATGCCTCCAGTTTCGAGCTTCATGTATACTAACTCGGTCTACATGCTTGAACAGCAGTCATATAGGCGAATTCTTCGCAAAGTATGGCAGGCCTCTCTCGGATCCAATCTCTCTCCTCACTCCAAACATCAGTCAAAGCCTCAATCGCCTTCGAGAATCCATCAGTTGATCCACATGTTAAGATAATCTCAGCACCGCCCTTGTATGGTATATTTGGATGTAAGTTTTCGAGTGCAAACTGACGAACAAAAGAATGTAATGGTGGATATCCTTGAGCCTGGCCATATTGTAAAGCAGTCGTCAAATCAATCTTCTGTAAAGGATTTGGAGTTGCCGATGCATGAGGAATCACTAGATGTCTTGAAGCTTCTGCAGATGGCCTTTTGATTGATGTCGCTGCGAGCTTTTGCGAAAGCTCCCCGTCTGAATTTGGATCATTCGGAGTAGGCGTGAATCTTTCAGGGCCTGCAATTTGTGCCTCTAGGGTGTCGTATGGGAAGAATGACGCATTGGGAAGACCTGGAATAATTGATTAACATTTTGGTCGACATGCAGGAAGGAGCTGGTGTGGTGGAGTGCGGTGAAACGTTGTAAGTGGCGAACGCCGTCTTAACATTGTATCAAGACTTACCACCAGCCAAATTTCCAATTCCGGGAATCTGAAAGAATTTATAGAACTGTTTCACAGCACTCTCTTGTCGCGCAACAGTTGCTCGAGAAAAATGATGGCTTAAATCTAATGGTGGTTTGGGGCCTGGATGTTGCGGCATTGCTTTCATACCACTAGCAACAGGATGCTCATAGTTTTCCATTCCACAGATATTCATTTTTTTATGTTTATGAAGGAGAAAATATTCACAAATGATAAGAAGCAATACTTAAGATAGACAATAAGATTCAATCTATGAAGAAAAGAGAATTTACTTTGAAGCTCTACCTAGGTACTTGCACTTGATATCGCAATATTGCTTACTGATAACGTATCGGTGAATCCACAGGGGTTAACAAACCAAGATCTGGAGAGCTCTGTTCTGATTAGCCAATCAGGATAAGGAGCATTCCCGGAGACCGTCCTGTTATTCCGTTGCTCGGCCGAACCATTGAGCTGCCTATTCAGAATCAGAATCAGAATCCGAGTTATCAAATACGGAAAAGTTCACCGGGAGCAGCAAAAAAAAGGAGTGCTCACCGGGATTGTTTGTCCCGATCTCTAAATTATACTTCTCCAATACTTTACCAAGACAAGATGCGAAATGTTAGCTATCAAACACTAGGCCCTGATCCACGCCTTTCTAGCTAGAAAGAGTCTAACACTTTTTTGATTTGGACTTTATCGAGTTTCTTCGCTGGCACGCATGATAACTATATTTATTATGTTCGAATTGCTCTATATATCGCCCTCTACTTTGGGACTTCTAATGTCTGCAAAAGCTCGTTATGATGTGCAATTGATTATACTTTCAAACTCCGGATCTGTAGTTTCCCAAATCCCGTCTTATTACTTTTTGATAGTGATCCCCCAAGCAGCAGCCAAAGCTCGAATTGCTTCCCGATTGTACCTCATACCATCAGCGAGAATATCATCCATCATCATGAAAGTATCTATGAATGCCGAGGGGTCAGTAATTGCCTAACATGAAAGATGTTTCGTGCTGAATGCTGAGGTCTAATTGTATTGGGGAGTGAACAGGATACAGTAGATGAATAAACGTGCAAATGCGGAAATGGAGGGGAGAGTGGAATTAAAGATGGATGGTGCTTACGAGGCATGCCCTTCATGCTAATAACTTCGGCTTTGGAACCTGCAGCATTCATCTTTTCCCCATAAGCTTCACCTTCATCTCTGAGTGGATCCATCTCTGCTGTCATGATGAGAGCCGGCGCCAAACCATTGAAGTTGGTTGCCAACATGGGGGAGACTTTCCAATTCTGTCACTCATTCGTCAATGTGTGAATCGTCAAGGAGCAATGAAGACTTACATTATAAGTTGTATGATCCCTCTGGTCGCCAAAGAACTGTCCTGCAAAATATTCCATTCTTGCCACTGGCAACGGTACCGTGAATTCCATATCTCGATAACTTCCATATCTTTTCCACCCCTTCTCCGTCAACTTTCCATCTGGTCCATATCCGTCCATATCCACAACCGGAACCGCCAACAACTGAAAACTCAGCGGTATCCCTTCATCCTTACAAACATGGCTCACAACCGCAGCCAACATACCACCCGCACTCATACCTCCAACAGCAAATCTCTGTCGATCTAGATTTCGCTTTCTGACCATATCACCCGATTCAATCCATCTAAAAGCATCAATGGAATCATTGACCGGAATGGGCCATGGATACTCCGGTGCCAACCTGTAATCGACGTCAAAAACGACACATCCCAACTCTCCAACCAATCTTTTACAAAACTCCATATCCGATTCCAAGCCCCCAAGAACCCATCCACCACCATGAAAATTGATATATACTGGTCTAGGTTTCCCCTCATTGATATTGGGAGCGGGTTCAAAAATCCTCACTGTAATACTACTCTTCCCATCATCAGAAGGAGAAACTGGACATTGAACATCAGTGATCGAATGTACGTCAGGTGCAATGGCACGTCCGTATACGATGTTATATTTGCGAGGATTAGCCCTATATTCCTTGATTGGGATTTGATGGGTGGCCAGCCTTCCCGCCGAGTAATGAGCATGATATTTGGCGAAGACGGGGTCGAAGCGAGGGAGGAGATCAGGAGGGATACTATTGATAGGGGGCTGGGATATGGCTGCTGGTTTGAAGTCTGTAGAGTGAGATATATCTTCTCCTGGAAGATGAGAGACGTTTGGGTAAGGCATATGTAGATGCGAGACTTCAGTTGCCTCCAAAAACAATAGGGATTGTAGGAAATAGTATCTAGAATACTAATGGATATCTATTGACAAAAGAAATTGATGTGAATATGTACTGTAATTATTTTCCCACCCGGGCCTGAGATGTGTTGTCGTTATCAAAGTGTTGTTCCCCGCAGATGGCTTATCGTTCGGATAGTTCGGATGATCCCGCCACTAAAGCACTTTTGCGTGACTGCCGGTTTTGCATGCATCGGAGGTTGTTGATGCAGTGAAATGTCACATCCAATGTGTTGTAGATGATAGCCTCACAGTTCATCAGCACTTCGCTGTCAATAAGACTGGGGCCATGGCTTTAGCTGACAATAAAAAGGTATACGGTATCTGTTTCCAGTGGGTCACGGGCATGAAATGAGCTATACTCATGCCGCCAGAACGTCCGCAACTCGGGAAGTCAAAAACTAGGCTATTCCTGCTGTAGTTTTACCACCATGTGGCATGTGCTAGCTTACCCGAGTTGCGGACTTTCTGGCGGCATGAGTACAGTACTATTATCCGCAGGGCGGGTTGGTTTAAAATCCCAATGGATAACCCACGGATGGGTAATAGTTCTAATGGGTAACCCACGGGGCGGATTATCCACGGGTACCCGTGGGTTGCGGGTTATTTCTGCTGATGAATTGTTGTCAGACCAAGTATATTGCCTTGCTAAAGAATTAGTGCAGGTTCTCCGGTGTAAGAAAGATGGCTTGAGGATGGCGGCTGCGATTCAGAGCACATATTGGAGGGCAACAATCGACGAGTGCCCCCCAAATAATGCAAACTGCTAAGGGTTGAATCGGCGCATTATGATCGCCACATTCTGAGCTTATGAAGGCCCAAAAACCGTCACTACCCCGTCGCTACCAGCACAACACCATTGATCCCCTTTCCCATTTTCCTTCCAGGCGACGGCACTGATGACGTTTGTCCTTTCCTTCTCCTTGCCATCTCGACCAATCTTTTTCTTTCCCTCAATGTTCGAACCCTCTACCTTGATCCTATGCAGAACATTTCCAGTCAAGCTTTCCCAAACTACAACTTCTCCGTCTGGTCCCTTCACATTTTCGTTTCCAGATAACACCCACTTCTCATTGCCTCCAAAACAACTCCTGACTCTGTACTCCTCGTTCTTAAATCCCTCATCCTTATAAGTCTTCAGACATCCCCCACCTTCCCTATCCATCAACCTAACACACCCATCCAAGCTCCCCACCAGAACACCCCTCCCATCCCTCGTCCTCATTAGACTCGTCACACTTCCCCCAATAACGTCAGTCTCCAATGTTCCCGTCCTGATATCATACCACCTGACCCTCCCATCCACGCTCCCACTGACAATCTCCCACTCCCCAACCCCAGATCCCTCATCTCCCCCCTTTCCCGCCAAAACGACACTAACACTATCCTTGGCATCCTCCATCATCATCACTGGTTTCATGTTGCCCGCTCTAATGTCCCATATCCTCACACTCCTATCAAATCCACCACTCACCAATAAACTCTCCTCGCTTCCTCCAAACACTACACTGTTGACCCGAGATGTATGTCCATTATTCCCACCAAACTTCCTAATCGTCTTTGCGGTTTGCACATCCCAAAGAAACACACTGCGATCACCACCACATGAAGCGAATGAAGCATTTGTTGAGGCGACTGCTATGGAAAGGACTTCATAGCCATGCGCAGAATATGTTTGTATTAACTGGGTAGGTTTAGGGAGTTGATGAGATGCGGTATGTTGGGAAGAAGCTGCGGGACGTGAAGGATTATATAGTCGAATGTTGCGATCTGCGGAGCCAGTTAGGATATAGCTCGAGGGAGAAGATGAGTAGGTTAATGCGTGGACCGGTCCTTTGGTATTTAATTAGTCTCGATAGCGTATGAAGAGAATATGGAGGTTGTACACACCATTGGATCCAGTAAGTTGTGTTGAAGAGTTGGAAGGGAATTCCATTCTGGTTGCGAGTTTATCATCGCATCATTTCAGATCAAGAAAAAGGCCCCTAGGTCATATGCAGAAAGATTCAAGTCTCTTGTCGCAAATCATTGAAAGTATCAGAAATTCTGAAGCTACAGATTCATTCTGCCAGACTAATTCTCACCGCCTGGATCTCAGTAGTCTCAGTCGTGTGCCTCATATTCGAGGCTTCGAAATCAAACAGTGCAATGTCAGCAAAAAAACCCCGCCAAAATTGACAACTTTGATGTCTGCTCTGAATGTATGATTAATAGAAGAAAATCAAAGTTATGAAATCACTCTAAGAGAACCCCTCTCTATACTCTATGGGATTATAGTGCTTAAAAAGGTCTAGTTGGGCAATTTCCGTTTCAGAACGATATCATCACATTTTCCCCAAGGATATGTATGATAAACGGACACCCCTCGACGATGTTGTCATCAACAAAAAGAAAGTTCCCCCGCCTCCGTGTCACCTGATCCGTCGGTACTTAACCACCTCCTCAATTTTTAGTTCCATCCCATCTTTTCAAACACCAACCATGATCCATACCAACTTACCTAGCTTCACCTCTCTATCTTAGCCTTATCTACCCGACTCCCCATCCAAAAGCAGATCCCTCTTCGCTCTCTTCGCCTAAATCCTAAATCCGGCTTTACAATTTACAAATGCCATCAGTCTAGTCTCACTTCGCTTCGCATAAGATAAGCCCTCTCTCTACACTACCGTCTAAGCGTCGGCACACTACCGAGCTATCCTATCCAGGCTTCCAGCATTTTTAATCCCTAGAATCCGTGCTCCGATCTCGTACGACTTTCCAGCGAGCTGGTACACACTATTGTATCGGAGCTTCAAAAGGAGTCAGACACTAGTCCTAGTGCACTTGAGCTAACAACATAGCTCCTAGGCACTCGTCTCTCTTCTCCTAAAGTAGCTAGACGTGCAGATGCCGAGCGGCTCTTGCATAGCGAGTGTGTGCCACACCACTAGCACGGCATTTACCTGGTTTCGCAGCATGCATGGACTCGTTCGGGAGTAGGGAGACGTCAGATGCATCATGCAGTTGATCTTGACGTAAAGCGTAATAAGAAACAACGGATATTGGATTCGGTATACGGTAGAGCGTTGTTGGCAACTTGGCAACTTGGCAACTTGGTAGTCGGTGGGCTTGTGGGGTACTAGTGAGGTTGATCTCTAGGCTATGGGAGATCGCCAATTATTTGGTCAGCTACTTGTGAGGAGAAAGGTGAGGGTTCGGTTTTGTGCGGCTAGAAGCTAAAAGGTGGGAGCAGGTCAAAGGTGAAAACAAATGAGTCAAGACAATGTATATATTATCATTCATATAACTATAATGACTGCTATGAACAGCTAAAAGATCAAGTCTATGATGTTCGCCGTACCTATGCCGCTCTAACGCTATGTAACGATGGGGTATCATAATCATGTAAAACATGCAGAATGCAAATGCACCATTCCCAAACGCCTCTTGGTATCTCCGTAAAAGCATCAAAAACAATATAATATAATATACAAAAACTATACTCCATATGCACTCATTGATAAATGCAATCATTTTCACGGGAGAAGGTTTTCTCCAACGCTTCTCTCATCTCAAACCATTTACTGCTCGATTCTGTAGCAGGGGACGACCAGTTGCTACGATCGATCTCAGTCAAGTCACCCACACGTTGCGAGATGAGCTGTTGTTGTGCCTTTGCCGTCTGCCAAAACTGTGCAATTTCGGCGATAACTGACCGTGCACCGGAGAAGGAGTTGATGATTTCAGGTACTGAAGCTTTACTTGATTTGGCCGAGAGAATGTCGACGGCAGAGATAATGGCATCTCCCACGAATGGTGAAGAGAATTCAATGTGAACATGTGAGCTTGGCGATCTCGTGTCAGTAGACGCGCGTCGATTGGCCACCATGTCCATAATCATTAAAAGAGATCTCGCGTGCTCCTCGGCTTTGTGAACGAAACCGCGAAGTTGTACGCTGTCAAAACGGTAAGGCTGGACATATCGATTAAGTTTCATGAGTGTTGTTTGATACACTGCATGCAGCGTTATATAACTCCCCAGCTCTCCAGGATCAGATATCCTTTCCAATGCTGCTGCTGAGAAGTCATAGCGATTTGGCAAGGAACTTTTCCACATCGAGATGCGATCCATGGTAGATTGATAGAAATCTGTAAACTCAGAAGATCTCGCTGGCTGTGGTCGTTGTGAATTGCTGTATATGTTGGACATGACATCGCCCCATATTGTTGATATGTTTATCAGATATGCCATGCTGCCCAAAGTCCGCGGATAGTTTAGAGACATCGAAATCGATGCATCAAAAAGAGGGTTCTTGAAGTCGACCTGATTCTCGAAACTGTGCTCATCGCAAGGTAAGCGGAGATATACGTGTTTGGGGTCAACCATGCTCAGGTGGCCGGAACCATATCCATTGAACCTGTCCATAATATAACAGCTCCAAAAGGTTCGTCTTCTGCACTCCGCATATCCGCGCGAGTCAAGTCCAAAGGGAAATGTGCTAAGGTAAGCATCGTCGCTCTTCTCTATCTCTATATTCAACTTCAACCCAGCAGCAGCCCTGACTGCAGACCCACAGAAATCCCAAGAATAGCTGGAATTGTTGATTGCAAAGTAGTACAGAGCCAGTATCAAACGAGCTTGAACCAGCTGGATGCAAACTCGACGATTGTCGCATGCGTATCTTGCGATCTCGGCATAGCGTGCACCCAGATGTTTGTGTTCAGACTTCGGTGAGAAACCTGCTCCAAGAGCAAGGATAGAATATATGAGCATGAGGTCATTTAAAGACTTCTCGCGAGTAGAACGAGCCCAACTGGTGAACTTAGTTTTCGGAAACATGCAATAAGCCGTCTCTGGAACATATTTAAAGAACGCCGCCAAAAGCTCGTTGGAAAGATCTGTCTTAGAAAAGAACGGGTCAATCTGCCAGTCTGACTGTAGGGTATGGTCAGTCGATCGAGTAACTGGTGCCTCAACCCAAGGGGTGTTTGAAGGATCTGTATCTTGAACAGAGAGTCGTGGGGAGGCTTCTGAAGCTACAGGAGTGTAATCATTATAGCCGCTGCGCTTTCGTTTGTTATACTCTGGTTCCGGACTTGCACGGCGTAGGACTTGTCCCGGGGATACAGAATGGCTCACTTCACGCCCCTCAACTCGGAAAGATTCATCGTCAGTCAAAGAAGAGCTTGGTCTATGTAGGCTATCTTCTGAGTCAGCTGGCGGTGTATCTGGAGAGCTCTGGCCTCCTCGGGGACTGTTGGTAAACCAAAGTTAGCAACAGCGGCATGTCATTGAGGGGTAGGCGATTATATTTGCATAAATGGCATCCATATTCCTTGTTTATTGTGACTTACGCATTCTTAAACTTGCACACCCTGCCAAACTTCTCGCACTGCACACATCTAGGATAGTCGGGATCGCATTTTATCTTCTTCTCCCTACATGTGATACACGCAATCGCAAGTCTCTTTCTTGGCTTCCCCGCCTTGGTAACTCCCCAATGGGCATTTACAACTTCTCCATCAATGACTGTCTTGCAATGAGTTCCATCGTCGTAAAAATAACACAGCCCATCACCCGCAACATCGGCTTTCTTGACGAAACGAGGTAAGAATTGATTTCCTGTCCAGATCTTCGGCCCCAACCCATCCTTGCCCGTCACAGGCTCGCCCGTTACAATGCCAGCAGGCGTTGAAAGGTAGCTCTCTGTAGCTGAAGCATGATCGCGATACAATTGCCTCGATTCGTGATCAGATCTAGAAATATGAGATTGATGTCGATACAGGTCAGGCTGGGCTCTCAAAGCTGGGGAAGGTTCCTGTCGAGTAGAATCAGAATGAGGCGACCAATTGTTACCCGAAGGAACTTGACTATGTCGTGAGTCATGATGCGAAAATGGCGATGCGTATCCAGGGGGTTCTGGCGTAGGTCCTAAGGTAGTAGGTACGATGCGTGTGAATGGGGCAGGATAATCTAGCCCTAGCCGGCCAAGCGTATCTGATCGTGAGCTATGTAAAGAATATAGTGAGACTGATGGACGTTGAAAGTTTGCATCGAAAGGACGATCTGGGTGTATAGATGTAGCAGGCAGTCGACCATCTTGAGGGGACATAGATGGGAAGACCGGGCTCTGCCGGTCAGAGTACGGTGATTGCGCAGGTCTACTTGGAGGTAGTGCACTACCAAGAAGACTATTTATTGATGGAAGCTGCTCTCGAGGAGCAGAGCCAACGAATTGGTACATGTCACCTCTCCTTCCTTGATCAAAAAGTTCTTTTGATTGATCAGAAGTAGGGGACCGCGGCGGTAATAAAGTGTTCTCACTTCTCTTGCGCAAATGATTCCCTCGTTGCTCAGAAACGATATGAGGAGATTTGCAATCTTTGAAGGTGTTCAGGGATTCGTACGAAGGGGAGGGTGTTCGAGAGTGTATCGATTTTTTGAAGGGTGGCATTGGAATAAATGAAGACATGGTTGGTCTTTAGGATCTGTACAAGGACGGTATTGATGTCTACCTTGAACGTAATAATGTGGCACAGACACGATTTGTGTCAAATCTTTCAGGCGTATTGTAATTGCTTCAATACTGGACAAATTCAGCTGACCTCGAGTGTGGGTACTTGAGCGCTGTTCAAAACGGTAGTCGCAACGAAGTGCCGCCAATCTTAATTCGAACGGTAGGGACAGTGATTGGAAGAAATCGTGGGTATTGTGAGGAAGCACTAAGTGTAACTATGACACGAGGAGGACCCGAATGGAAAGTTGAGATGTGATAGGTATATTGATATCAATGAATCCTGTCGGTAATGGAAGATTGAAAGTGTGGCTCATGCTGTGACCATAAGTTCGGACAAACCCATTATTCTGGAAGCAGAAGCTTGTGCGAGGCTGGTCGATATATGCTTAAGTGGATGGCTGATTTTCGAAGCAGGATAGATAGATGGAGTTCGAGTTCAAGGATGCAAAACCTAGTAGACGCAGAAGGAACATGCACTTCAAAAAGCCGGTTAGGATGAGATAAATGAGCAAGGGATTGTTTGAGCAGCGGGCCTTTATGTAAAAGTGTACTGTACGGAGGGAGTTATGGGTTGGGAAAGTCGAACTCTAATAAGATTTCCATAAATCTAACTAACATAACTAACACAGCCTATCTTATTAGTTCTTCTTGGACTGAGGGGGTAAATGTGGGAATTGTACCGGCAATCGGGGTGTGAACTAATAACTTGTGAACTAACTGTGAAGGTACCAGAGTGTTCCTAGTAGGAGTAGACTAAGTACAGCAGTCAACAGAACAGCTGCCGTACTGTATAATGACTCCACTTTTTCAATCTTCGGCATAAGAGCAAAGCTAATAAGATATTAAGATATAGAAAAGTCAAATTGAAGCGATCAAAAATATGAAGTTGTGGGGTAACCAACCTATCTCTACAATGATCGTGGGCTCTCTCCTACCCGAAGGCACCTCCCTCAGACATGAGATCTGAAAGACTGTCCAGTAGTAGATATGGCTTTTATTAATTTGTTCTGTTTTGCTGTCTGCCAGTGTTTGGTGCCATGTTCTGCACCAAGCTCCTTCAAATATTTCTGACTCTGCTCCGTAGATGCTTTTCTTGTTGTTAAGAACCGGGGAGTGGTGGGTATGACAGGGAATAAAGCGTGGCATGGCAAGGTATGATGAAAAGGCCAGCTCGCAAACCCAAACAATCAATCTATGGAGGGGAGGAAGGAAAGAGATTCAAGCGAGGGGTGAAGGAAGAGACCAACCAGGAATAGTTACTAGGTACACCAAAATAGACTTACCCCAAAAACTACGAAAGGATCGTGCCCGCCCACTTGACCACAAAGTTGGCTGTTCAGTTATTGATAAGATTGTTAGCGTCTTGTGTCACGGTTGGTACAGTAGCTCATTGTTCATGTTATTAAGTGTCGGCTATTGAAAGAAAATTGAGTCAATTAGTGGCTTCTAGTAAGTTGTACTCGACACTTTGGGCGACTGGCGCCGGCATCCCTTCAATCTTCCATCTAAAATGGTACTGTAAGAGGTCTGACACACTTCTCAAGGACCAGTAAACAAATACCGAACGATATATATCGGTATACAGGGGAGGGTCAATATTCAATATTGAAGTAATAATAAAGTATTTGACAATCTATTTCTCGCTTCGACGCAAGCATTCTCCCGTAATCACTAGTAACTAACTATAAGTGGTACTGTACACCCATACAGTAATTTTTGCGTATCATTTGGTTTTGCGGTTTGCAGTTTGCACGGCTTGATCTCCAGAAAAGCTGCCACTGCCCACTGCCGTCTCCATAAATTTGCAGTCTGTTAATAGTCATCCACTTTCAGTCATATATTTTTTGAAGTAGAAAATGCAAGCGAATGCGAAATTAGTGTTTGTTCCTAGGTATATATTTCTTGTATCCATAAGGGGGGAAGCATTGTCCTTATTCCGCCGCTACAAATCCCCATATATTTCTTCTACCTGTGCTTCTACGATGCGGGAAATCGGAACACTATCAAAATTCTTACGGCCGTTACATCAATATAGATCAACATACCTGCCGGTAGCTAGAATATGGATACTTCTTTGGGCAAATCGCCAAGGTTTGCTTATTACTCTCAGGCGTAGAAGTTGGGATTTCTTCATATACGGATATATTAAACGAGAACGAGAACCTCTGCAACCGGAAAAGGCCGTGGTTGAAGGATTCTGGTGGATTCATGAATATGGGCTTATCCAATATAGGCAATATATTTTGTTGATATAGTCTTGGAATGGCCAATCATCCAAGCAAATCGTACCACCTGCGGGTTTTGGGGTTTACGTGACGAATCCACCAACAACAACTAGAACGGTTGGTTGGTCTTATACGACGTTCATGATATGATTCGTTATGAATGATGTACAGTACAACAAATTCAGTCAGGCTCATCTCCAGCTCCGTTCCCTTCTATCGTCGTTGCTCGGTACTCACAACGCTCGGTCCCGGACGACTGGGAAATATTTAGGAAGGTATGAATGAGATGACCTACCTAGATGAGGGAAGTGTTTCATACTCTCGACTTCTCGAGAATCTCTACTCGTACAGCCTATCTCCTCTCCATAGCCAATCATTATCATTACATTCTCTTCATCATAGTACCACAACTCGGCATTGGTCGCCGATTGCCCTCCTTTTTGTCGTCATTGTACAACCTTTCCTCTATTGTCAAGCACGGGTCTTGTTACACATATGATTAATTATCAGTTCATCAGTTAACATCATCCATCATAGTTTCAAAATTCAAAATTCAAAATTCAGAATTTGAAGTAGGCACGGGTACGCAGGATCTCCAAATTTACAAGAGACATTGTGAAAGATCGTCCTTGTATTTGGGTGTGAACCGTGTGATCAGTCTAGATCACGACTCTCATAATCACCGACATCTACACAAGTTATATCATATCAAAAGTTTCAAGCGATGAGTCCTGATCGCCCTGTCTAAAGTCTACTTTCTATGATCTATCGTCTCAAGTATGGTCCCATCCCAAGGTAACGTTTCGATAACTTATTAATTTATGCAGGTGATGTGTTTCCCCCCGATCAGGGATATACTCCGATCGGCCTCCAACCCATTTGAGTCTTGTTCAAATCTCTACGGATACAGTACGGAGATAGATTCGATTCACAATGAAAAGTAGTCAAAGAACGTTTGTTTGACTGACCCACCGAGATACTCAAAACTTCGTACCCATTAGCTCCCGGCTGATCATGAGTATATTGAGTCTGGCTTCAACTAGAAGCGAGCAAAAGAACAAGAAGATGCAAGCGTAAGAAAGAAAAGAGCCGCGCTTCAGGGGGGTTCTCATGATGATCTCAAGCCACAACATCACTAAAAACGCCAACGGTGAGATTGCACTCAGGCTATTACAGATGCCGAGTTTTAGCTGCAGAGGCTCTACTTCTTTACCAAAAAAGCAACCATTTCATTCCGGTAAACTTGATACCCTGGTATACCGGTAGTTACAACTTACAAAATACTCGAATGAATTACACAATCCAACTTCTTTTCCCTAATGAAAGCTGGACGAGACTTATATATGTTTCCTGATTCGGATCCGACTGCATCCCTCTCTACACAGTGCCGCAGACGGGCCGCAGCATGACCACCTCCCCATACTGCTTGATGCCTCCCAAATACGACCCTTTCGGGCAATCATCAAGTTTTATTCCAGAACACGATCTTTCAAAGTCCATGGAGATTCCAACGGCTCGTTGGTGTGTAAAATATGATACAGTATCTCCGTGAGAGCCAACCGAGTCAGCAATGACAAATTTACTTCAACGGATAAGCGCGGTGGTTAGCAGAAGTATGGCTCTGTACTTGTAACGATCCAATCCATCCATGTCGATGGGATATACCTAGAAATCATCCAAAGAACTGGTAGACACCCGACTGTGCCTCTCGTCTGCAAGGACAAGCGCCGAGTCTGGGACCAACCAAAACATCTACGGAGACTCCTCAATGTAGATATTATGGAGAAGTAGCTTGGGCCTTCATGGGTACCACGAAGTCAAACGATAAGGCCAGTCAACAATACTATCGACGTGCTTGCCGAATAACCCGGGAGGGTTTGAATTGCCGATTTCAAAGACTGGCGGTACATCAGAATAGGGGAGCGTGAGACCAAATCAAATTTTATCAAATTAATGCCGACATCAAATGCCGACAGGAGGAGACATTTCGAGAAATGAATGGATGGCAAGTTCTCATCAGTACATAAAGTTTCCAACAAGTATCAAAGTACCACCTTCCTCTGACGTTGATGTTTCGCTAAAATTGGCATCCAATTAGGTCCTATAATCGCCTTCCATTGCTTTATTAGGCATACTTTTTGAGGCTTAAGTACCCAATTCAACCGATTAGATCGGGTACAGCATTAAAAAAACAAGGAGAACTGGCATATAATTCCATGTGCCGCACAACACATCTAACGTCACCAGGCACACAAAGGCCATGCTACTTTTCTCGGGATTCAAATGATCATGATCCCATAATAAGCCTACTTAGTGAGGATCAATACTACTGGTTCCAAAAGACCATGCTCGATAAGATTTTGATTGGTTCAAATACGACAAAACGGTAACAACTGTAAGCTTTGAATCAATCTTCAAAACTAACATCCCGTGCTACATATAACAATAATTCTAAAGATAGGATACGGTAGTCCCCAAGTTTCCAACTGTATACATACAACAAGACCCAAACAATGGGTAAACAATGAGTGGTGCAGATCGAAGGGAAGGTCTAATTACCGGCCGTTGTACGAGAGCGAAACAAAGCCATCAATAATAAAGTCTAAAGAGGCAGGTCGGTTAGGTGTTACCAATACCTTGGGTCAGCTTCAAACTTAGGTTAATAATATTTATTTAAATGAAGTGGTATTGGTATTGACATGGATATATGGATTAGTTAATTAATTTAATTGAGTTTTATTTTACTGTATGTATATATTTCATAGATTATATAGATAGAGTTCGGATATCTTCCGCTCTACAGGGGATATCCTTTTCTTCTAAATCACATCCATCTGCTCCCTTGGCAAAGATTAAATTATACAGGGGGAGCTAAAGTCTAGATTTCTAATAATGCAATGCTTTCTGTCTTGTCGTTTCTCAGCCCTTTGTATAAAAAAAAACATCTAATAAAAATAGGCCATTATTCGTTAAATATTACCACAATGGGCAAGAAGATCGTTGATCCCACATTTTTTTTTCTTCTTCTTCTTTTATTTTACTCCATGTGGATCGTTAAAGCATATTTTGGGATGGAGGAGGAGAGAGGAGGGGCGTGCAATAGTTACACAGTTATTCTTACAAGCAAGCTGGATTTCGAGGATGGATGATGTCTAGCGTCGTCATTGTCATTGAGGCTGCAAAATTGTAATAAAACTCAAAACTGCACAGTCTTAGACAGTCTACAGTGTACACTTACTTGCACTACCGATGAGGGGGGTTCGGATTTGCCGTGAAAGTCGTATAGTATAGATCCTAGAAAAGAAGAGAAGAGCAAAAACGGTAAGGTATGTCTTCATGATTGGTGCAAAAATTAAATTTAAATAAAAGCGTCATTCATATCGGTACTAGGTAGGTACTCGAGTACGAGTTGACCAATAGAAGAAAAGAGCGAATAGCGAGATGATGGGGGGAGGATCTATTGTAGGCTAGTGTTATTAGCTTTGGTATACTTCCTTGACCCTTGACCTTGATTACTATAACAATTTCTAAGTTATTCCCTTCCCTGATTCCTATCAAAAATAATGGATACTTACTTACTGTACTGGGAAATCTTAATTATATATAACATGGGACGGATATCTAGACTCTAGAGTAGGTGAGTAGGTACCTAGTTACCTATACCTACTACATATAGGTAGGTATGTATATCAATTAGTATTACAGTACCGTATCATAGCCTACTTCGGGAAAAAACCAACAGTTGTCCTCGCCGAAGTATTGGATGGATATTGGAAGGTCATTACTAGAACTAGAGAATCGAACGGTTTATTTACATACTGTATCGGTAATATGATCCGAGTTTGGGTGAAAAGAATTGGAGAATCTCATTCCGGAAATGTACTGATTGACTCCCCTATTTCCCTTGGAGCGGGCATCGAATTCATTTTATTATATTACATAGGAGTTTTTGCCTACTATTCCTATCATTACTGTAACCATGTATATACGGATGGGATGGATGTATATACTCGAGTTATCTATTACCTAGGTACGGTATATTATCTACATTCGATTCTATATACAGTTGTTGTGGTGTTGTAGTCGGCACAATATATTGTCCGGGTTTGCATAAGCATGTTTATCTGATGGCTGGGCATCTATCTGGGCATGCTGAGTGACAGTGGGTGGAGGATGGATGGATGTATGTATTTATGTACCTAGTTATTCTCATCTTGTAAATTTGTATACATATTATTTTGTTGTTGGCTGACTTGGCTATGAAAGGCCGAGGTGAAGGGTGGGTGGTAATTATATAGTACGAGTAATGGATGACTGCATTAATAAACGAAATGAAACGAAATGTATTTAATTGTACAATACAGTACTTGTGTTATTTGAAAGCAAGTAAGGAGCAAGGAGCAAGAAGCAAGAAGCAAGGGAGGCAAAAGGATAAAATAAAAAAACCATACAACTTTATTTAACCAATGCACAACATAATTCACAACATCCATCTCATTCTTCCTTTTTCTCCCATAGCAATTCGTATGGCTCAGAAGCGTCCCAAGGGAGTGGTTTCATTTATCCAGCCATCCCATCCCATCCATCCAACCCATCCTTTACAGGCCAATTATCCGATATTATCATTTCAAATTCTTCCCTTTAACCCATAACATTTGCCAACCGCGCGTTTCGATCCAATCGCATCATTCGGACATTAGCTATTGGGGATAATATAATACAGCATCATCTGTAACTTTCATGCCGTACCACTAAAAACCTCATCTAACCTCTCACATCTCTGTTTATTCTGTTGCCTTGTCATGTTGGAACTGGGAGCGAGAAGTTGTGGAGAACGAGAGACAAAGCCCGGCCGGCACCTTTTCCCGCAGCAGAGACCACTGAGCTGAGGAGCGAGGACCGCGAGGACCACCCCCATTCATTAATCCCAAGAAGATCCCGTTTTAATTAACTCTACATATTAACTCTACATGTTCGGTTCGCGCTCGCGCTCGCCACCCCCATTGATAATTTCTTGTTCCGCCCATGTATGTATGTATGTATGTATGTATGTATGTATGAACCCCATACCAAGAACGAACCAACCCAACCCATCCCATCCCAACCCAACCTTCACATGTTACCATGGCCTCGGCCCGTCATGCCACATGGTTTTTACAATCTTTAGCGGCACGGCACAGCAAAAACAATCTTGCGTGATGCTGTCAGCTGCGTGGCAGTCGAACGGCACAGCAAGAGCTTCTTTGGGGACGGGGTTTGACTGGTGATGGAATGGGCCACGATGACACCCCCATCTCCAATCCTTCATTCTTTCCATTCTTTTCATCCTTCCAAGGATGCTTCGAGCAATTGTAACGGCGACGGGGATATAGTCTATTTCTAGTCTCTAGTATGTCATGACGATGCGCAGGATCAATAGTGTAGCATAAGCTTCATTTCGACCACGCAGTCATGTAGCTTCGATTAAGTACTCGAGAGGCACAATCAAGTTGATTTGGTGTAATACAGTATTATAAGCCAGCCCACCCATGCGCATACTGTAAGCACGCGTGCATGAAGAGGAATCGGTGTTTTTGATTCTGAATTAGAAACATGGAGGGTTTCCGAGAAGCTTTCTAGAATTCCTCCGCCGCACCCAGAGGAATCTTTTTTTTTCCTTCGATTCTTTCGGTGCGGCTTCTCACCGCTTGTTATTATTCGCTGTCGCCGAAATGCTTCCCAAATCCTTCCTTCGTGTGCGACCGAATCCCTTGTGTGCATCCTTCTCATGATTCGACACCGCTAATTCACGGCATACAAAAATGTAAGACGGCACATTTTTCTGAGATGAAGACAAGGAAGTATCGTGGTCTTCAGGGGTAGTTATCCGTTCGTTGTTCTTGGCATAAGTCTGCTGATGGAAGGCGTTGTAGGCAACAGAATTGAAAATTCCTCCACCTTCCCGATTCTCGCAAGAGTAGTTTCATTCATATCGTGGCAATCTCGTGCTCTCTAAGTTGATTATACTATACGATTTTGGTTGGAAAGCGCCCCGTCCTGCATCAATAGCTCTGAAACCAGCCAAAATGTACGTGAAAGCGGTTATCAACATCTTATGAATGGATGGCGGGACGGAGATTATTCAGACTTCATAATCTTCCTTTATAGTTTTTCCAACGTATCGTGAAATCCTCCTCTTCTACAATTGAGAAAGTCAAGTAACTCGGGCCCATGACAATCATGGCGGTAGAAATGATTGTATCCGCAATACTATACCTTGGGTAGCCCAATGTTATTTCATGTAAATATTGACAGTACATAGTTTCTATTTCCATCATAGATGGAAGCCATCAGCAGACCACTATCTATCGTAAATCTCAATGTCCACCATGACATTTCCACTACAAACTTCTCTCTCAATAATCACTCGCTGCCACGTCCTTCATCAGCAAGCACCGTGCCCTCCCAATTAACGCGTTGCGTTGGGAATTGTCAGTCAGTCAGCTGGTCTCCGTAGTCTCCGTAGTCACAGTGGTCTCGGCAAATCTCTCAAATCGTATACATATTACATAGTCTCGATTTACCATATTAGCAATCTAGCTGCAGCGACTAGGTCTGCTTACACACCATACCATGGAAATCAAGCCGTCTAGACGGCACATGAAGCACTGAGTGCACTTGCGGTCGTGCATGTGTGTTATTTCCGAAGGAAATCTCGTTTACGAACCCCCCTCCCCTCTTATGCCTCCTACCAATATCCGCCCCTACATCGTGGGTGGAGGCTCAAACATACGATATATATGAATAGCTTGGTTTAGCCGATTTGACATAGGATAGGTAAGGTTACGGAGATACGCGCTCGGACAAATGCCAAATTCGACATATCATATCATATCATATTGTACAACCAATTATGAAGTAGAGTAAAGGTTTGCACAATATCATACATTGATAATTTTTCTTGTCGAGGGAGCCTTAGAGTAGACCGGAGTTGGCACCGGTTTTGTAATTTTGCAATGTTTGTTGTGTTTGATATGGGATCGATTTTCTGCAGTACTGTATGCACCCCTTTCAAATAATAAATAATGTCTAAACCTTCGAGGAGTTACGTGGCGTGTTAAGTATCGCTCCCTTTGCACTTTTGCCTTTGTGCGTGGAAGTGTTGTTGAGGTTGCGAGGTAGGCTGTTTATCTACAGTGCCTGCTGGCTAATTGCTAATTGCTGTGCCATTGGTATGAAATACGCAGAGCAACAATGTTGGTAATAACAATTGGAGCGAGCCCGTATATTCCTCTTCTTCCTTCAAGTTTCAACATCTCCCCCTTACAGCCTCATGTTTCTCGAGGAGTATTTCAATAAATGGTAGCTTTTGAGAGATTGGAATGAATGTCGGGTTGTTGTATGGATTTTACGACGGATGTTGGAGTCGGAGTCAGAGTTCGCTCAGCGTGGGAATGTAATGATGAACAATCCATAGGATACAAAGGTTATTCGAGAGTCTCTCTCTATATCGTTGAACGAAAACTGTAGATGAGGGAGAGGTTGAAGCATTGTGGTCATGAACAATAATACGTCTTCATGGTTCTCAGATCGTCTCTGCGAGGTAATCGCAATGCAAGTTGAATGAAGAAGCTCATTATTAAAATATATCAACGAGTTAGTGAAGCAAGCAAAAAGTTTCCTCCAGAAACACCGTTATCTCTCGTACTATCTTCATTCCTTCAACATAGATTGAGCACAAGCATTGATTGATTCACTCATACTATACCCGTACGTATCTCTAAAACCTCCCTCCCCATCTGCATTTGCATTTGCATCTCTAACCCATAAATGAACGAACGCACAAGCTAACTTTGTTCATTAAAGGATACCCCATATAATCATACCCGCATAAACAAACAAAACTTCGATAGCTTCCTTACCTTCACTCCCTCGGAAAATCTCAAAACTGCAAAAGCGTGGGCCCAGAAACTTTTACGATTTCACGGCCAACTCAAAAGTTGCTAAGACCGTGATCTAGCGAGCCACGGCACCATCCAGAAGGTTGATTTAGTGCTCGAGTCTAGTAATTCTAGATATCTATCTATCTATCTATCTATGTCATACATAACTAGATAGCGCAAATTTCGTATTTGATGTCACATGGCATCATGGAACGAGATGGGAATCTGAATTTGAATTCGAATGATAGTCTGATTGATATATTCTTATCAAAACTAGAAATTGCATCAAAGACATTTTGGGCTCATAATCTTCCCCTCTTTATTCTCAATTTGCATTAATTACGGTCTATGAATTGAATTATAGACAGTGTCTGTCTGCATTGTCGAGTGGGTTGATTGTCATTTCAGTGAACAACTAACTCATAGATAGTTTTCTACCTTTCTATCTGTGGTTGGAGTGGGGAATGCGAGGTGATGATATGAAGAGATGAAGAGATGAAGAGGTACGAGGAGGATAGGATATAAATCTATCTATCATGCAATACTCAAGTACACAATTTAGAATTCAATAATCCATACTTTCGCATCTGATATTGAGCCCTTTATACTCCCTAGTTATCTAACTTGAAATATACAAAAGTAATCGCAATTGCAATTTCGACCTTTATCTCCTCTCCTCTCCTCTCATCTCCTCTCATCACATTATACTACTACTACTACTCGTATAACCTTACCCTCCCACATACAATACAATACACCCAAACAAACCACCCCCAAATCCCAATTCATTTACCTCATTCCAATATTCCATTTCATCCACATCCACATCTACAGTTCACAGTCCCTATACAAAATAACCTATTTACCTATCCACCTACCCACCCCTCCATTATTTTCATTTTCATTTTCATTTTTATTTTCTTGTTCTTGTTCTAATTTAGATATTCATGTTGTTGAGTGTATGTATATCTGTGGCTATAGAGTAGATAGTATGGAATCTATAGTATATCAAAATACTGCATCCATCTAGAATCTAAATAGATCTCGTGCTGGGTCTTGCGGGCGTAATTGAATAGGCTATGGAGGATTCTGTTTTGTTATAGAGGGGGAGGGAGAATTAGGAGGAGGAGAGGAGAGGGTGTGAGAGAGGGTGTAGGAGATAAGTAGGGTGTAGGGTGTGGGGTTGGGTTGTGTAAGGTTATATATTCTCGCTTGTTTAAGTTTTTGTTGATACTTTACTGTTCTTGCTAAGGCAGGGTCAGGGAAGGGGGAGGGGACATTCCACGGTGATTTAAAGCCCAGGGATGGAAAAATGGAGCAGGAATAGGTAGGTATTCATAAGCGGTATGATGTGAATGAATACAAGGAAGTTGTATAGTGTGTACGCCGAGGAATCGATGTTGGTGATTCGGATTGAGCTTCGTCGAGGTGCGTTCTAAATTTTGACAAGGCAAGAATGAGAGGACTTGGACTTGGACTTGAAAATACACTGATTTAAACTTGTGTTCTATAACCTCCTGTAACCACATTCAACATCATCACCAGTCGTCCTCCAATATCCCGGAAAAGGAAAAGGCTATTCAATAATTCAATAAACCAATCTTTTCTAACAAAATTCAATGCTTCAACAAAACAATGAAACTAAAAGTCCTTTGAGAACTATAACTTCCCCTTCCACTCAATCTGCATACATCTCCCCAAAGAAACCATCATCAGCCTTAGGCTGAGGCTGAACCTTCACCGGTTCCTCCACCACCACCACCGCTGGTTTTTCCTTCGTCTCCCCGGACCCTCCACTCTTCGTACTTTTCGTCGGAACCAAACTTGAAGATTTCGTCGCCATATCCGCCGTCGCCACCCCCAGCGTGCTAGCCACGGGCGATTGTCTCTGCGCCGCCGCTTTGAAACACATGCATTCGCAGGGCCCCGTATGACCCGATGCTTTTTCCGAATCGTCGGCGGGTTGAGCGTGCAGTTCACCTTCGGAGAGCTGTGCCGTTTCGTACTCGAGCGCTTTGATGAGCTTGTAGATGATGCTTGCGAGGCCGGCGCCGGCAATGGGACCGACCCAGTAGATCCAGTGGTAGCTGGGGAAACTCATCGTTATGACTGCGGGGCCTAGGGAGCGGGCGGGGTTCATGGAACCACCGGTCCAGAAGACGCCTGGTTGTATTAGTGTAAGTTTTGTAGAACGCTTGGGATAGGTGAGTTAGGGTATCTCACCAGCTAGTTCTCCAATAAATACGGATAATCCAATACCCAGCGGTGCCAAAAACGTAGCCTCATGTTTTTCAGCCGCGAGCATGAGAACTGTAAAGCAGAGCTGACACGTAAGGATCATCTCGAGAATAACTCCTTGTGCCGGGCTCATTCCAGGCTTGAGTGTCGTTGCCGTATGCAAACCTCCATGAAATAAACCATAAGCCATAGCCGAAGCCGCAATCGCACCAAGACATTGGGCTATACAAAGTAAGATACAACGAGTCAAATCGATTGCGCCGACGAAAAACAATGCGATAGAAACCTTTTACACATTAGCATAGAGTCTCCTAGGATTTTGATTGCTATATCGCACAGCCGGGTCGAATAGTCCTCCACTGATGCGAAAGAAAGTCCATGCATTAACCACCAGACTTATTCCAGCTCCAAATGCTATGAATAATATTTGTATGGTACTAATGGATTTCGTGGCGTAGATGACTTTGTCACCTTTGTTATCATTCCCCGAGGCGAGAGCGACTTCTGCTGCAGAAAAGGCGATGAATAGGAAAGTGGTTGTGCCAATGAGTTCTCCAATAACAGCGACGACATGACCTCGGACTTTTTGAGGAATGGAGGCAAAGAACTTGGTGAAGACTTTTTTGAAGGGATCGAGACGGGAGATTGCGGTCTGGCCGGGACCGGAGATATTAAGTGTAGGTTGGCCATTCAACGTCGTGACGGACATTTTGAAGGGTTATAGGTTTGTGAGTAATAATGTCGTTCATAGGGGTATGCGGATTGTAGTATTCATGAAGAGTTGAACTTGTGAGAGGTCGAGATATCGGGATGTTATGTTTTGCTGGTCTTTGGGCCGAGAGCTCTTTCTATACGGGCATACCGAACTGATGGCAAGGTGCCGGATCCAGTGGGGAAAGAACGACCCCGTGGAAAAGATGAACTTCAAGCTTGTATTGATTCGCGAGTATTTGTCACAAAGGAAAACTTATTGCTTCATGCATATATAAATGCAGGATATGGTGTGCTTCGTAGGTAGCGCTTGCTAAAATCTTTTCCACCACCATGAAATAGCTTTCTATAACGCTCAATATTGGAGAAAAAGAATAGGACCCAAATATGTTTGCTCTTCATTAGACTACAAATAAGTCATTGTCAACGACCTGTCACGATAAGTTTGTTCTTAATGAATCCGCTCATAACTTCTCTCGAGAGGCACTCGTCCTCCTATACATTTCCTCCTCAAAAGTATGGAACAATTGGTTTATTTTTGGATCTCCAGGTGGTTCAAGCTGCGAGCCCCATATGCCGCAGATCCCGTTTTTACGATCGATCCACCAGTTAAGGTTCGGATATCCTCCCCACGCGATCGAGCCTTTGCTTCTACCACCGATGTCCTCCAAATTCATGATACCTCCAAGGCCCCAATCGGCTTTTAGTCCCTTAGGAAATGCCCCAAAACATGCATTTACTTCTGGAATGGATATCGTTTCCATCAGTCCCTTTCTAGAGTCTTCACTTAGCTGTGGTCTGAACATCTCGTCGATGGTTTCCGATTTTAGTAATTGGCCATCATTCGCACAGAGACTCTGTAAACACTTGAAATAATCGACGGGACTTCCAAATGTTCCGACACCTCCATGACAGTCTTTGGTAGCTGGATCAAACAAGACCTTACTGGTGTATATGGCCTTGCCCTCAAGGTTGCCCCCTTCTCGTGTACTCATAGAGATTAGTCTCGCCAGGATTTCTGGGTTTTGGAGCGGACGAAAGGTGATGTTATTCATGCCAAGAGGTCCCCAAACATTCTTTGCAAGGTAATCCTCTAAGGAGATATTGCCATTGACCCTCTCTACCATCTGACCAACCCAATCAATCCCGACGCCATAGCTCCACGAGTCGCCAGGCGCAAAAAGGAGGGGGAATTTGAAAAGATCCTTGATCAAATCTGGCCCACCCATGGGCACGGGTGAGCTCTTATTCAAATATGCTTGGTACCGGGATAATAATGGATCTGAATTGTGTTTAGCCATTTTCTTGAGTGCCTGGAACTTATTACACCACTTACCGAACATATCATATGCAAGTCCGGATGAATGTGTAAGAAGATGCCTCGGTATTGTTAGTTTCATACACTCAACATACTGTAAGTGCAACAAACCGAAGGGTTATAGTTTTGTGGTTGTCTATGAGGATTGGCTTCCCATTCTCCTCGTCAAAGCCAGTCAGGATTTGTACACCTTTAAACTCCGGCAACACTTCGCAAATATCGCCGTCAAGACTTAAAAGACCTCGCTCAACACATTGCATTGCTGCAATTGTTGTTAGGAGTTTTGTGCAGGAAGCAAACCACATGACACTTTTCAAATTCATTGGATTTGAGGGATCCTCAAGGGACTGAGATCCGAAGGCTTTGGCATAATGGAATTTTCCTATGTATATTAACTATGAATGTTCTATCACACACAGAACAAGGCTTGCAACCCCCCCAATGAATGTCAAAAACTCTAAGAGACTTGGATATTCCGAATTCATGATGCGCGACTTTATGCTCATGAACTCGAATATCAATCAATCACGTTAAATAAAGAAGAAAGGCATACCAGAGTTATTTCCACACACTAGAACTGTACCTGGAATATCTCTATTTCGACAAGCTTCTTCGATTGTGTTCTCAAAGTTCGACATCTTGTCGTCGATATCTATCACAAGAATGGTTTATAAGTGATTAATGTATACAATGAGAATAGAGCACCGAACAAGTATCAAAAGTAACAATTAGAAGATATGGCGAATATAGCAAAATGTTCAGTTACAAATCCAAAGGAAAAATACTTGTAACCGGCATACGAATGTCTATGCATTTATACTCGAGTTACTTGTAGAAGGATATCACTTGACCGACCCCGCAATTTCTTCCAATCCAATCAATATAACCGCGGACTTAGGAATTGGAGAATTGCTGCGGATTTATAAGCAATAAGCAAGTAGTTGCAGTCTAGAACTTTCTCCAATCTCCAGATCCTTTGAACCTATTTAGAGTCTATTATATTAGTCTTGGAATCCTAGAGTTCTAAGACTTGTACTCGTAGTAGTAAGTGCTTTCGGAACAGACTACCTAGGTACCTAGAGAACCCTACACTCAAAACTCTATACAGTGACTATAAACCATCTCGATGAGATAGATATCTATAGCGTATTCTTTCTGAAACAAATGTTTTCTCCACTATACTACGGTGTAGAAATGCAATATAACATGCTTGAAAAGAATTGGGCATAATGTTACTCTGTACGAGTCTTGTGCGTGGGAATCGCTGTCCAAATGCTATTGGCTCTCCTTATGTAGTTCATGGGCCGATTCGACCAAGCAGCCTTTTAATCTAACGGCCGTGCCATATTATACTCTAATATCATCATATGTTTCCCAAAATCCTGCCATGAACGCCCTGCCAATGCTTCTGTCTGCTTTAAACTTTCAAACATCATAGACTTTTTTGAATACAATATATAAATCATCATTACCGTCCCCGTTGTTATTGCTTGTTTCCTAGGTTCTCCTGCTCATTCAGCCCATACCGACGTATTTGAACCAATTTGGTCTGCAATCCTCCTTGTGTAACCAAGCTTCTCCGTCTGTGAATCGTCCCGCCTGGCACCCTTTGCATTTGGGCGAATTAGGGCAGTTGAAGTAGGGGATATGCTGGTAACCGATGTCACGGAACCTTGGAAACAAGTTAGCTACAAATATGACTTTCACCGAAAGGACTCAAAACCTACCAATGGATCTTGCTCGAATCTTCAAAAAGTGCCAACGCTATACTATGAACGGGTGCGTCTCCCCATCGCTCGTAGAAGAAACCTCCAGCACGGTCCAAGTGGTTGAAATAATCCTCATATGCTTGACTGCGCCAGAAATCCATGTTGCCGATTTCGAAATTACTCCAGAAATGACATGTAGAGTAACCGCCCGCTTTCTCGTTATGATCTGGTCTGCGTGCACTGTCTGTGATCCAATTCATCGCATTATTCTCGTTGATGTACTCTGGATGTGCGGCTAAGAACTTCGTCGTTTCGGGCCATAGGGTTGGAATCGATTGAGGGGCATCGTAAAGATTGATAGTAAACCCGTAAGTTTTGTTTTGATCTTGCATATATCTGAAGACATCATAGTCTACATCGCAGAAGAAATGGACCTTTGGCTCGACACGCCAGTAGAACTGCATATTTAACATAGCTGGATGTTTGTAAAATAAGCCACTATTCCATCGACACATCTGGTGGTATGATGCCATGCTAGCATACTGAATGTCATTCTCCTTGAGTATTTTTGCCGATTCCTCGAAGAGCTCTTTATCGATCCACGAGGGGATATCCCAATGTTCTTTTGGGATTAATTCTGCCAGATTTATTAGAGTTGCCAGATTGTCATCATAGGTGAAGCTGCGTACCATATTTGCACTCTGCGCTCGTTTCTGCAGAAGTTCGACGTTTGAACTCCTCTGTAAATGGCACATCATTGAAGAATGTCCATGGGTAATTGAACTTATGGTTCCATGTTCTTTCCAAATCTTGCATAGCTTGAATCATGCCATCAACCTCTTCGTTGCGAACTAAAGATAGAAGAGTAGCATTTATTCGACTCGTTCCCTGGGCGCCTAGTCCATAGCCCTGATCAGCTCTCCATAACACACCCTCTGGTTCTCCAGTAGCTATAAGATTCGTTAGCAAGACGATTGGCATACACAGAGGGTTGGCGCATACGATCTAAATTGGGATCTCTCTCTGGATTCTCAAGGGTATCTCCAGGCCCTCGTGCTACCCTTTCAGGGCCAAAAACTTGGTATAAGAAAAAGATCCATAGTCCTATGGCCACCAGGCCTAGGACTCGTATTGGGCGCGCTACAGCCATATTGATTATCTGGCTTAAAAAAATGTGTTGACTTCCCAAACTCACTGAAGCTTGGAACAAAATCGCGACAGCGCTGCGTAAGACTATCGAAATTAGAAAACCGCCTAATTGCACACCCATAGAAAAGGGGGTTGCCTCGTCACAAGGCTTAGAGCCAAAGCGATAACAGCCTTGTATGTAAGGTTGTTTCGCCTCGCGTTCTGCTCTCTTCTCGATGGATTGGGAACCGCGTATGACATATGAGTAAACTTTGAATATTGATAATTATTTCAATGTTCAAACGAACCTTACCTAGGTGTATAATATAATAACACCCTCCTTGATCGAGACTGTATGAGGTTCACAAGAAAATTTTGCTAATGAATTGATACAATGGCACATCTTGTAAAGCTGGGAGCTTTAACAGATGAACTTGTCACATTAATCACTTCCTTCTCCTCGCAGGTAATTAATTATGCTTCTTTTGATTCTTTTATTCTGTCTAAGACTTTATTCAGTATACCCAATATTGAGGAGCTGACCATTTCAGTCTGACTCTTCTAGGTTCAATACTTGTCGAGAGACTGCTCTCCGAGCGCTGCGGCACAGTAATTACAATCGAACGAATCAATTTGATGTTGAGGACCGACTTGAGGGGCTTGACGAAAAGTTTCGAGTATACAATGAAGACCCACTCGCAGATGCGCTCAAGGAGCGTCTGCAAAAATTGCCGGAATTGGAGATAAAATGGTCATCCGAAATTCTACATCTACTTCTCGAATTATCTAACAAGCCAGTTTCAATATCTAAGATCGAAGATCTAGAATTGATCAAATTAGAAGATCCCGAAACCGAACTCCCTTTGAAATGGCGAGATCTTGTGGCCGAGGAACCTTTACTGCGAGAAAAAAGTATATGGCGAAATGTCGATTTTGGGGCGGATAGTTCTGATGATAACGATGGTTTTGGGGATACTCAATCGGAACTGTCAGACTTGGCTGGATCAACAGGAGAATCGAGCTTGGATGATGATAACGCAAGGAGGCCCCAGGACTTCATTGTGAGTGCACTTGAGGAAGACGTCTTAAATAATTTAAGGAAGGCACAATTTTGGCAGAAACCACCGAGTGTGAATGGTGTCCAGCTGAAGACTGTTAGAAAGCCCGTCACTGAGCTCCAGGCCGCCCGAGAAGTTCTCTTCATGTATATGGGAGCATTGAGCTCTCTCTTTGAACCAGAATCTCATGATGTTCGGTTCATTAGACCTTCTAAAAGTTATACTTTAAAGCATTTGACTACAGAAGGTTATGATATGTTAATGGGGACATTCGCAACTCAAGGTTCAGCATTGGGAATTCTTCGGGCCTGGGTAAAACAACTTCAAGATGTGCCATTGCTACAAGTTCTCCAAGGATCTATCTCTCAGCGGCTTATGGACTTGGACACTAGGCTATCTAATATCCAGAGCAGATTTGTCGCTCCACCGAAAGATGTCGTTGTGAGTCTTTTGAGTCTACAGAATGAAGTAGCAGGATGTACCAAGCCTCTTAACAGACTTGCCGACATTATCAAACGAGTTGAGCACGATCCATATGCCCATGCTTTTCGCTATCTTGAATTCTTATATGACGAAACTTGTACTTCTCAGATGGCTGGAGACGATGATATGTATGCATTTATGGGTAAGCTTTTCTTTCAGTGCTTTCAAATCTACCTTCGACCCATACGATCGTGGATGGAGGAAGGCGAGCTCAGTAGTGGGGACAATGTATTCTTCGTCTCCGAAATTACTGGAAATGCAGACCCATCTTCAATTTGGCAGTCTCGTTTTAAGCTACGCAAGACTCAGGGTGGTGCTTTACATGCTCCAAGTTTTCTTCATACTGCAGCTGAAAGAATCTTCAATACCGGCAAAAGTGTTGTCGTCTTGAAACAGTTGAATCAGTTCGAATCTGTACGATCAAAGAGGAAGATAGAACCGAAGCTCGACTTTGATACAGTATGCAATACTACGAAGTTTTTCTTGGCCCCTTTCTCCGAATTATTTGATGTAGCTTTCGCAAAGTGGATTAGAAGCAAGCACCATCATACCTCCAATAAGTTGCGCAAAACTCTCTTCGACTCTTGCGGCTTGCATAATGCCCTCAATGCCCTAGCTCATGTCTACTTCATTGCCGATGGCATTTCTTCGTCAAACTTCATGTCATCGATTTTTGATAAGTTAGACAGGTTAGATTCTTCCTGGAATGATCGTTTTCCATTGACAGAGCTAGTACAAAGTACAGTTGGCTCCCACCCATCCATAATACCAGAACGACTTCGATTGCGCATTCGACCTCTTTCACAAAGGAGTCGAGATATCAACAAATGTCGAAAATCGGTAAAGGTCCTCTCCATAATCGAACCCATATACTACCTTTCATGGCCCATTCAAATAATCCTCACTCCACAAACAATCCCTTCATATCAAAGAATTTTTACCTTCCTCTTCCAAATTCGTCGCAGTTCTCACATTCTCTCTCGAGAACGTCTCGTCTCTGATCGCCATAATCTAACCAGTACCACCGATCAACGCTCTCTCTATTACTCCCTCCGAACCCGTCTTCTCTGGTTCAACTACAATCTATACTATTACCTCACATCCTTAGTCCTTGAGCAACGCTCCCAAAAAATGCACCAGGATCTCCAAGAAGTCGAGGACATCGATGCTATGATTCGTGTTCATACATCATTCGCTAAACGTATTACGGATGAATGTCTCCTTGGCAGTAAACTCGAACTTATTCATAAAACTATCATCAAAATACTGGATCTGGGTATTAAATTAGAAGATGCGCAAGCGGCAAATGCAATTGTGACTAAACAGGCAATGGATCAGCAGCAAGAAATCATGGAGCTTTCGTTAGCATCCTTGGATCTACCACCTACACCGCGTAAATCGAAAAACATGAGAGTGAGTATGAGGATGAGGACGAGTATCGCGAAACAAAGAAACGAAGATTCGGAGGACGAGACGGAGGTGGATTTGACTATTTTATCACCAGGAATGGAAGAGTGCAACGAAGAATCGTATGTGCAGATGTTGGAGAGTATGAAAGGAGAATTTGATAGGTTGGTTAGGTTTGTAGGGAGCGGGTTAAGGGGGGTGGCAAGGGCCGGTGGAGTAGAGGAGGCGAAAGGATGGGATGTGTTGGGGGAGATGATTGAAGGGGGTTTGGATGGTGGGGGGCATAGTGGGGGTTGGAGATGATTGAGATTAGATGGGTTATTGGGAAAGTTAAGTTTGTTAATGAATAATGTTTATGATTACTTGTTACGATTACCCGAATATAATGAAAGATGATAGTTCCATTGCATCAACAACATTCACAAACTCTTTTTGCCTCTTGTTTGCGGGTAGCTCTTCATTTCACTCCATTGGAGTAAACAAATGCTGGACAAGATCATGCTGTCTTCCATGAGATGGTGAAATTGATTTTAAACTCGACTTGCCAACCCATCCCAATCACTGAGAGTCGAGGCCGAGTCAGCTTTCCAACGTTCACCCGCCAAGTTTCCGGAAGAAAGGTTGAATGCCCAGAATACACCGTATCGTAATTTTTTTATCGAGAAGGGCTTTGGCACTATATATATAGTACAATGTTCCCTCTACCCTTGAGGACTCTTGGATTTTCTGGTGGATTCTTCTGGCGTGGAAATTAGTAAAGTTGTCTTGTCCTGAGCGAATCTTATTCTTAAGCATACATGTTATTGATCGCGGACTTCATCTTTTTCTTACTGTTTTCCTCAGTGCCGGAAAGGTTTACTTCCTTCTCTCCTAATGCCACTGACTTTCCAGTCATATGTGTCGGATAGTCATGCTTTTTTCTTTCTATTCTTCTTTGGACCGAGGGCCCTCAAATCATGTATCTAATCGGCTCTTGAAGCCCTTGTACAAGTGCTCTTTAATGATAGATTCTAAATCCACAATTGATGTCTTGATTATACTCTTGTGGTCACATTTTCTGTGACGTAATTTGCTTAGCACAATAGCATGAGTGGTCGGATGAAAGTGGTTGTGGGCGGAGCTCATCCTGTTTAAAGGCCAACTTGTGGAAAAGTACGGGTGTAAATTTTTCCCGAAACATATGCTTTGATTAGATTGGGTATCGGAAAACCAGACGAGCGAAAAATAGTCTAAATTAGCTTAAAGTGGTAGCTTTTGATTGGATCACTTGAGGGTAGACTAGAAATGCCAAGACTTTTTCACAAACAAGCCTCATGAAAGCTATAGGCTCCAAGGGCTACGATTGTAGAATGGATGTGCCACCAGGTACTGATTGATGCTGTATGCACTCTACCTCGTAAAATCTTCATCCACACCATGACGTGTACTAAAGGGGCCAGATGGAAGCTAGATGGAAACAAGAGGACAAGGTCCACCCATCGGGTCACGGAATTGGAAAACTTAATCAGGTGAACAGGTGAAGTAGCCAATATAATGCTTTTTGAAATAATACACTTAAGGTTCTACGTTGTTGATAAAGCACTTATCTTTCGCCGGTCAACATATGGTCAGAAGTGTATATTAGTAGGTATATCTTTCAAGCTCGGTTGGAATAGGGGGCTCATCGAAATGAGAGAAAATAATTATACTTTACTTTAATCATACCATTTCGCTGTCGGTCGCCGAAATCGCTGATGAATCTTTGATTACCGTGATTCGGTTGAAGATAGGGGGCTCATCAATATGAGAGGAAATAGTTATACTTTACTTTAGTCGTGCCACTTCGCTGCCGATCGCCAAAAAATGCTGATAAATCTTTGATTACCGTAATTCGGCTGTGTCATTTACCATTGATCACCCATCTTAGCTTCTTTCTGTTCGATAATTCTGTTCTTTTGCAGCATTTTAGCGCTGTTTAGTGCCCAATCATTGGCTGGTCTTTGAAGTCTCGACCTTGATTGGAGGGATTTATGATTTTTTAAGAGCTACAGGATCATGGCTTTGGTTATGATTTTAGACCCGATTGAGGGAGCTAGATGGTAAAACTACCTCAGCCACGCATACAATGATTTAAATTGGAATGATGAAGTCGGAAAGTCGGCCATCATACGCCTCGATGATTTTCTGAGAAAAAACTACCTATATAAGGAGTGCCCACCCCGCTCCCTTTTTGAATCTTCGTGAACACTTCATTTTGTATTCTACACACTTTCTTCAACCGTTAAAGCACACCAAGTTACCTTGGTATTCTATAACCAGTTTTTGAAAGATTCGATAGAAATTCTACAAGATGGTATGCTTACTCCGAGGTCTCCGAAAGGTCGTTCGCGACCTTTTTGAACAACTTTCCTACGCTTTGGAATCAACCACAATGGAGAAAAACGTATATGTCTGTCGTGACTGTGATCCTCGTGAAGACGAAGTCTTGGGTCGTGAGATCGAGGTCAAAAGTCGGGTCACATACGTACCATCTGTGTCCAAGCGAAGACGGGGACTATGGGTTAAAAGAGTTCAAATAATCAGACCAGTACGCGAGAGGTATCCCAACCGATCGCAAGAAAGTTTGAGCGGCTTTAGTTTTACTTCAGCCAATACTATTATTTGAACTGGAACAAGAAACAGGCCTTTCATCCTTCGGGGGATTTTCAGTCTACACTTGAAACTTATCTTTTTCACTTGTTCATTTCCGCTTTCCGGCCCTCGCCAGCCGTGATCGTATAGTTGACCTAGCGGCTCTAGGCACCTCTCCTCTTGTGGTCATACAGGAGTGACGTCGTTGAAATCCTGGCTTTATGTTGGGTTTCGAAGACGTTACAATACACCTTTTCTCTCCTCATCAGCTTTACTTGTGAGTACACGAGTCATTTTATTCATCTAGACACGAATCAAAAAGAATTACTAATTCATTTTCTAGTACTCGAGTAATGACATCATCGGTATTTTGTGGGGTTACAATAGTCTAAATTACAGTTGAGAGTGATCTAATATTCCAAGTGGATCAAGAGATCAGGTGTTCATCATTTTTGGACTGTAGTCAGTGTCTGTTATGGGCCCGTTAGCAACGGTAAGCAGTTTTGATCCTATACCCACCTCGTTGAGAATCTCACCGAATGTTCATCAATCAGCACGGTGTTCATATTGCAAATGAAGCTTAGAGTTGAAGCTTGCCAAAATACATCAATTTGTCATTCGACATATCCACTTCACCATTCTTCCGAACCATTACGTTTATGTTCAATACCGTGACAACACGTTAACAGAAGAGAATAGTTTCGATAATGAGATTTCCCAATACCTCCCGTTGGCTTTTCTCCAAAACCACCTTCAGCTTCATACACCATCAAAGATACAGGAAAAGAAGAACGTTCTCCGGGTACTACCGATGAAACTACCCTCTCATCGCAAAATTTTACGCTTTGCTCTCGTACCGATCAGTGTCAACATCCATACACTGGTTTGAACTTCTAGACTACACAGCCAAGAAGCGAAACTCGGATGCCTCTACTTGAGTCTTACTCACAGATGTTGATCTCGGCTATAAGCCTATAACCAAATAGCTCGTATGATCGATGCGGAGGACGTCCGATGGCGAGCGAATTTCATGCCGAGTCTATCTGAACCGAACTCTAATACAGCTAAGGTAAGAGACACATGAATCATGCGCTCAATGCTATTTCTCTCGTGCGACAGAAGTTGACCTTGCCAGCTAGTTCTCCTAAAGTTTATGCTTTTGATATCAGTAGCGATGAGGTTATAAGGCACCGTTTGTTCATTTTGATGAACTGTCCGGAGGTTTACGATATGATGGAGATACCGCGAGAGTATATGCAGGTATCTTGGAATGCAAGGGCAAAAATTCACGTGAGTGGTAATGCTAAATTCCGAAACATCTATTGACTTATATTTATACTTTGTTAGATCGAGCCATATGCAGTGCAGGTTACCCATGATTGAAACAATTATTCCTAGCAATTAGTATGGCACGTATGAATGAGTAAGGCCTCATTTAAGGACTTAGAGAGCCATTTGATACGGCCATTCAAATTCTACAAAGCTTAGGTATCCACTGCCAGTGGACCACTGGCAATATAGAGTTTTTCATATCGGACGAGAAAAACGAGAAGCATAGAGTCCATACGCTATTATATTCATCTTCGGAGTAGCGTCGCTCCTAGAAGCTATTAGCAAGATAGCTAGTAAACTTTCCAACCGTGACAATGACCCGTTACCCTTTTGTCACGGTGGTTTTGGTCACCGAAATTTTATTGTCGATGGTCAATACCGGATCGTCGATGTATTGACGACTGAATCATGAGTTCAAAGACTAGGTTGCGTAAATTACTGCTGTAAAGAAGGCAGGGAGTTGACGATGAACATTCTCTTTCAGAAGCCCTAGTGATGCAACAAGGCAACAGGCTAATATCATCAAACTAGTGTATTAGAGATCAAAACTAATCTGATAACTTATCAATTCCATTTCTTATCCATCCTAAAGTGATTTACATCGTGATTGAATTTAGCTTAGGCGAATAATAAAATGTCCCAAATACTGTAAGTCTTACTACTGAAACTTATTTCCACGTCGATAAAATGTCAGAAAGCACAATTCCATTGATTTCCAAGCAAGACGATTCCGAACTCCTCCTTAGGTTAAACTCTACCCCTTCAAGCTATAGGAGGTAGAGATATCTAATATGTTTTCTTACCAATTCCCTCAAACACCACGCACATGACCAACTCATCACTGAATACCCATTCCAACTAACCCCCATTTAATCCCCAACATATCTTAGCTCCTCTATAAGAACCCCATCCCCATCCCTCTCTCTTCTTTTCCTTCCCCCTTCCTCTCCAGTCAATCACCATCCCAAAATCCGTCCCTATCCCTCTCTTTCAACCCAAGAGATTATCCCGCGACCCAGACACGATCGATCGAAAACAACACATACACACACATACACATATGCCATCACCCCGAGAGTCGAGACGAAATTCCTGGATGGGACTACACATCCGTCCTGAAGACGACAGAAGGCTCGATGCAAAATACGAATTGGATCGGTTCGAAATCTATCCTATGCACTATGCACCGTTCCAGAACTCATTGCAAAACACCAAATCCATTCGATTTCAAGCCTATCACATCTATCCACCTAGAATATGATTGAAACCTCGATACCAAACACGAATTAGATCGATTCGAGACCTATCCTATACATCCGTCCGGAACACGATTGAAGGCTCGATTCAAAGCATGTAAGTTAATGTGATGCGGATACTATTACTGTATACTGTGAATATATCAGCATGTCTAGTTACTAATTACTAAGTAACCTGATTCGAATATTGATTGATGTATCTATAGAATGATGAATTTTAGGCTTGGTACCCCCCGCAGCTAGAATGCATTACGAAGTTATTGCAGCGCTTCCACGCCCTTGAAGCCCAATTGGTTTCAACCTCCACGGTTTACAGGCGTCCACTTCCTTCCTTTATTTTCAATGAGTTGTTGCATATCAATCAAGAAATTATCTTTCACAAAGTTCTCTTTCACATCTGAAATAACTCCCATATTCAATTTCCTAATATTAATTAAAGCAGAGTCAGCTTTTCTATCATACTAGTACGAGAGTACTTGTCTGAAGATACTTAACTTGTCTGAATATACACACTCACCTCACTCAATTCACTCATCTGATCACCATCAACCAATCATATGGCGTCCTCAGAAGTTTTGTTGCACATCTGAGAAAAGTAAGAAATTCTGCTGGATAAATATTTCACACTCTGAATGAAGTCTAGTACCGTAGTCTAGAATGTAAGCTTGCTTGGCAAGCTTATTACTTACATACTTTGACCTGTTTCTATAGCTAATAGTCGGCTCTTCATAGAGCGGCCGCCTGGTTATACACAGTACTCAGAGTGTCCAACTAGTCGGCTATCGGTGTCAATCAATGAACTAAAGCTTCAAAATATCATCAGCTGATCAGCGAGGGAATAATTAGTCCGCTCTCCCTATAATCACAAAACCCACTCACCCACCCTACCCAACAGGCAGGTAATTAAGATTTCCTGCTTTTAGCAGGGATCTCGAAGACTTGCCATTTCGTCCTTCACCTTCACCTTCTCCTTCTCCTTCACCTTCTTCTTTCCTTTCCACATATATCTACACCCCCCCCCTCCCCTCCGCCCAAGCACCCCAAACTCCTTAACCCGAAATAGCCGAGCTAGTTTCCGAAACTCGCCCCCGAAATTAGCTTCCGAAAGTATATATACTATATATACTTGTACTCTGGGTAGTATACAACGACAATGATGATTAGGGATATAGATATTAAATAGATAGATAATGAAAGATGGATGGATGGATGGATGGATGGATAAAGATTGATTGATAGATAGACAACGAAAGATACAAGAAACAAGTCATATCGTGTCATATCGTGTCATATCATGTGTATATGTTCTCAATTCTCAATTCTCAAATCTTTCATTTCTTCTCAATTCTTAAAAGCTTAGAAGAAAAGAAGAAGATAGTAGTTAACTCGTAGTTATAGTTATACTGAAGAATGTATTTTTAGCGGGTTATGGTGGCAGGTTTGATGATACATAGGGATGATACATAGGGATGTTATAGGTATTTTTGATACGTGAATTGAGTTTGAAAAGCCTTAGGAATATATTACGTACCATAAGGAGAATATAACTTATTTATTCTGCTGATGTTCATCACATTATAATACTAATGATATGATAGATTATAGATACTCTTACATGTCACAATGATATATACATACATGCATACATACATGCATACATACTACTATAGTATACCTGTATTTGATAGAAATTGACATGCAGATAAAATGAACAAAGAATTCATTATGATTCTTCTTCCAAATACTGCAGTAGCTCTCTCCTAATATCATCTCATCTCTTCTCGCAAATATCCTGCCCTAAACTAATAAACACAAACAACATCATGTGATGTGATACATATAACCAACTAATCAACCAATCCAGCCATCCATCCATCCATCCATACGCAGACAAACAAACCAACAAACAAACATGCAAGACAGACAGTAGATAGACCCCTAGCGCTCCATCTCTATACGCCCAAGAAAACCACACAGCATGCACCCAATACCATCGCAAATCCCACTCGAACAAAAACATACACACATAACTCATAAACTCATACAGTCCCCCCCTTCTCGTCTTGCAATTACTCAACCCATTCATTTTCATCCTTTGCACTTCCACTCTCCCAAACGACAAAATCCGCCTCAGGTTTCTCGATCAGTTCAATATCTTCCTTTTGCATAAGTAAACCTATATCGATTTCTTTTCCCTTTCCTTTTCCGGGTGTAGACGCCATAGAGACTGGTTCTGGTTCTGGTAGCGGGAGAGAAATTTGAGGTTCTGAGGTTTGTTCTTCTTCTTGTTCAAGTTCAGAAGGGTCTGCTTCCACTTCGGCTAACGGTTCGGCTTCATATTCAGGTTCAGGATCTGGAAGAATAACAAAAACACTCTTCTCATCACAACCCTCGGCATAGAAATCTTCTTTCTTCATCTCCCCCAATGGAGACCTATCAACATCAATCACACCATCTTCCATTTCCCGTCGTTTCCTCTGTTGCATCTTAATTCTCATTTTCATCTCTCGGATTTTCATCTCATCTCTATTAGACATAGACACCGATGCAGAATTGGAACTCGAAGCGAATGCAGTAAGCGATGTACGAGTTTGAGAAATATCATCAAGAGGTGGAACATTTTCCTTGCCTCTATCGTCTCTCATTCTCGAAAGCGATTCTTCGTCCGAGGAAATGTCGAGGGTGCATGTACTGTGTTCCATGAGATTGGTCGCGAGTTCTTCTTCGGTGTCTTCGTGGATTTCGAAAAACCAAGAGGATTTGTTTTCAAGTACATGGAGAGATGCGGGGATCTTGTTATGAGACACTTTAGGTTTCGATGAAGGGGTAGATAGGGGTTTAGAGGAAAGAGGTTGGCGTTGAAGTTGACGTGCGCCGTAAGAGGGGATGGTTCCTGAAAGGGCGGCATCAATTGAGAAGCTGAGACCGCTGGGTTTTATGGTGGAGAATTTGGGGGGGTCGACGCGGGTTATAGGGGTAGAGGTACGACGACGATTATTGAGGATTCCGACACGCTTTCGGGTGGGGGAACGACCTGCTGGAGCGGTGAGAGGTGTGGATTTTGGGAGGGTGGTGGTAAGCTTGGGGGTCCGAGAACGCGGTTGAAGAATCTTTCGTTGAGTGATAGATTTGGTGGGTTTGAGTGAGGAGAGCGATGCGTCGGTAGGAGAGGGAGGTGCTTTGGTGAGAAAGTAGTTTGTAGGTTTTGAGAAGATATCTGTAGCTCCAGCTTTGGATCGTTTGGGAGATCCGAAGAAAAGAGGATCAATGTTTTCGGAATCATCGTCGGATTCGAATGTTGTTGCTTTGCGCTTGAGAGGGGAGGTAGTGTTGGATGATAGAGCTGGTTGAAGATGTGAGTTTCATATTCATAATTATAATAGGCATACTATCTAAGGTATATAAAGAGTGAATGGACAGTAACAGAGTCGGGAGAAACAACTGTTACTATCTGGTGAAGAGGGATTTTTTGCATACCATTCTGACAATTCTTGAGACTTGTAAGATTCTGTAGACGTGAACCATTCAAAGGCGCGAATGGCTGTCTCGTCGTTCCCATTGTCATATATGAAGTCATGATTGCGATTTCTGAAATAAAACTCAATTGATTTTCCGACTGTTTATCCTTTCAAATTGTTTCTTTTTTTCGGATGATTGATACAATTCACTTGTTGTCAATGAGATTGAATAAATTGAATGATTGAATGAATGAACAGTTTTTCAATTTGTTAATATATTGTTGAAGTGTTGAAGTGTTGAAGAAAAGCGGTGGCAGGAAGGAAGAAAAATAAGCTAAGTCGCGTCGGTGAAGGATGGAGGTGAAGGTGGAGGAGAAGTGGAGTTGGAAAATGTCGGTGTCGAATAATCAGATTGCCTGATTTGTTATGATGGGTACAGTAATGAGTATGAATATGAGTATGAGTATGAAGAATTTAAGAACAATAATAAGAACTTGAATTCGGATGAAAGTCAATATACTATACTCGTAGGGTGTATAATCAATCAAATCAGATCAGATTAAGATGAAAACACGAAAAGATAAACAACAAGAGGGATGGAGGAAGGGAATGCAGGATATATTAGAAAGCCTTATTTACCCGAGTTATTCCTATTCCTATTTTTACAACTCAGCCCTTACATTTCTACCCTCACTTCAAACTTCTCCTCTTCTGGAGTAACTAGCATACATGCATGCATTTCACCCACCCAACAATCTTTCTTTCTTACACTTTTCATTTTCGCGTTGCAGCGCGTACCCAACGTGATTCCCAGTAATCAACCACTCAAACCACTCAAATCACCTTCAAGCGTGCTTCCAAACGTGCTTCTAAGCGTGTCTTCTTCCAAGCTCCTTCCTTATCCAACTTATCAGAAACCCCCTTTCCCTAAAAATGACCAAAAAAAAACCCTCCGAAGCTCAATAGCTCAATACCATGCATAGCATAGCTCAATAAACCGAACTTCCCCCCTCAAACCAGGATGAAGGGGGTACAGACCATACAGACAGTACACAAGCGAGACAATAAATCATCAATGCAATCTCAATTCTCCTCTTTCATTGGTGCGTGAGCCAAAAGATATACATCATATAGATTCATAAATGCAGGGGGTTTTTAGACTTCGTGTTTAGACTTTTAATCCAACTTAACTAAAGTGTTCCAAACGCGAGAAAACGCGAGAAAACACGAGTAGAAGAACGATACGCGTCTTAGATGAAGAAATGAAGGGGTAAGTGAGGAAAAGGCTCGAGAGTCAGGAGTTCATTCGTGTTCTTTTACATTAGTGAATCGTATATCGTAAATTGTGAAGCGTGAAGCGTGAAATGATATGCATCACAGATAGAGTACAACTGCAAGACGCGATGGAATTATGAAAATATGTATATATATATATATATATATATCTACCGGTATTATTATATATCTGCAGCTCTAGGTTCGGATCGAAATGCAATCGAGGTTTCGCCGATGCGAGGGATATGATATAACTACTGACCATCCATCCCATCCCATCCCATCCCGCCATATCATTTTCTCATACCCCCGTATCTCATACCCTCCCTTCACTTGCTCACTTGCTCAATTGCTCAATTGCTCACTAACCAGCAGAACCAATCAGAATCAATCAGACGCCAGAATCATTTCCACGCGTTCATAATTATTCACGATACACGTTCACGTTCTGCCTCATAAAGGTCGGTCGTGATGAATGCGACCCTTTCTTTGCACAAGGTATTTTAACCCACTTAAAACTCAATCAATGCATGCATAACTACTGGTATTCATCACTCTGCCTTTCCATCACCAAGGAAGGCTATGCTATGCTATGCTACTCATTAATGTTGTACTTCCATGTTTCTGTCGTGCATATTGTGTCATACTGAAAATTAAAATATCGAGTGAAAGGAGGTTGTTCAGTCATTTTGCTATGAAATTTACTTTGATGCCCTCATGCGTATGGATTCGCGGTAAGGACAGCTGAGGTGCAGGCTACCTAAGATGAAATGTATGAAAGGAAAACCGAATAAAGTGATAGAAAATAGGAATTAGTAGGTCATGCATTCTCCCAGCCACTCAATCAATCTCTCCCACTCGCGGTGCACCACCTTCCCAACCAACACGCTCGTAGTAGCGGAAGACTAAATCGTATCCGTCAAAGTCGTGTACGATCCTATCAACCCTACGATATCCGGGGATGTTTTCCATTCTTGCACTTCTCAAACGAGCGGCGCCTGCACTCTTCATGGCCGAGGCAGAATCACCAAGCAATGTCAATTCTCTTCCCTCCGCCGAGTTGTTCTTCGACTCAAAGAGTGTGACACTGAAACGCCCTGGCTTGAAGATATCAACAACATGCTCGATGACATCAGCTGTTTCACGACCAGTCTGGCAGCCAGGAACATTGGTCTCGAACGAGGCATACGAGCATTGAGGTTCAGGCGTAACATGGACCGTGAAATAATGTGTAGCAGTGCCTGCTTGGTCAGGAGCAGGAATAACTCCATTGGCCGAAAATCCACAAGGAGTGAAAAGATAGGCATCAACACGTGCATCGGGGTACTTTGAGGTAGGGTAGACATCTGATAGACCGCAAGCTTCGGATACTACCGTACCAAGCGCGTGTCCCTCGGTTCCCAACTCTTCGGGGAACGAAATATCATCATCCGGTGTGACAATACCTCCGTTGTGATCGGAAGATGTGTTACTAAAAACGTCGAAGGTTTCATCGGTGTTGGTACTCCCGGCTGTGGTACCGCTAACGCTTAAATCGGTTCGACTCAGTTCTCCCAAACTGTCTTCTGCCTCCTGTCGTGCCTTCAAAGCCCTTTTGGCATACTTGCTCTCCGCGGCCGCAACCGCGTGATCAAGATAGAATTGTTTGGCGTTGTTTGGCTCCAGATCAGTCATGAGAACCTCCAAGGTTTCATCTGGTCCTTGGGCACAATCGCTTTCCAGGGTAGACAAAGACCCATCGGGCATGTTTAAGACCTTCGTCTCAGTAACCGGCCTCTCTGCATCTGGAGTTTGGGGCGGCGTAAGGTCGGTGTTAGGGTTAGTCAGGTATAGATACCAATGATCTCCATTCATCTTGCCAACCATGTACGCGCTACCACCTAAGAACATGTCATCGAGATATTTGACTTCATCCTTCCAGCTTCGATGTGGACCTTGTTGTTTCTCGGGGAATAAGAAGTTCTTTCTACTGTAGAAGACTCGGTAGGGTTTGGCAGCGATCTTGACTTCTTCGATAGATTTGCAATTCTGGGCTGGAAAGCCGGCATAAACGGCCGCAATTCTCAACATTCGACGAAGTCCGAGCAAAAGGGTAGTGGTGCCGCAGGTCTTCAGAATAAGCTTGTGGGGGAAGATGAACATGCTGGACTCAGACAAGAGGTACGCATCCACGTGCTCAGACTCAATGACTGACAAAACTTTACAGTTGACAAGATCTAGCATTCCAGTCCATGTTTCGGCTGAGACGGATTTGAGTCCATCTTGTTTAGCACCGATAGGTAGATCATTCGGAGATGGGGCAAACCAAACTTCTAGAAGTTTTTCTGGGCCTGCTATCATTAGCATTTCTCCTTTTTCTGGAATGATATCCAAATATACGAACCTTCGAATGCATTACTAGAATCGAGATCAATCGTAGCATCTCGATTGATAGTAAGTTGGGGTGTACCTTCAGAAGGCGAAAATGTATATTCGGATGGGATCTCGAGGTTGACCATCTCTAAAATTTAAAGTGCGAATATGCACGTAGTGTTGGATTTGTGCTTGGTGCCAGGTATTTTGGGATTTTGCGACTTGACAAAGTACTGTGAAGCACTATCTGCCACCCAGACGAACTTTGCGGCGTTCGACTGAGAATAGTAGGCCCACAGAACCGTAGGAACGAGTATGTGCTGGCGAAGCCAGCAAGATGTTTAGAATGTAAACGTCACGTAGGGGACGTTATGGAGGTCGGGTGCAGAGGGGGATAAAAAAGTTCTTTTCCGAAGGAATGTTGGAATTGTTGGGCTCGCTCTGATAGAGGCCGATACCGTGAGAGGATATCGGGTCTAGCAGACGAGTAGTATCTGCAGTTTTGCGTATTCAAGTTTAAGTGTTCGGGGCGTGGCTGGTGTTATCTGGGCCTGGAGAAAGAGAAGAAATTGTCAGCAAAATAGAAGAAGATTGTTGATTAAGAGATAGAAATTTCTGAATCAATCCCCGCTTTGTCGAGGGGTGAATATTTCTACAAGTCACTAGACTGTACTGGTCAAATAATCAAGCTGTCCGTCTTCACACACATGGGAGGAGTGTACTTGAGATGATAGGGATAGGTATGGAACAGAACCTGTAGGAGACGTTGCAAAGCAGGAAGAATGTACTGGCAGATAAAGAAATAGTTGTTAATCCTTACTTTGCTGGCTTGGAAAGGAAGCGTAGTAGATCGTTAGTGCTCATAGAGGATTGTGGGAGTACTATTGGAGGAGTTGTTGATATCGCAGTTCGCAGTCGAGTGTAACACTGACTGTGACTTGGTTTGCAAAGATTGCAAGCTCAATAATTATGTATATTCATTGAATTCTCACAGGGGAGCAAGTAGCAATGCGAAGGTATTTGAGATGTTGGATTGATTAGGTCTCCAGGAGGTGAAGTGTGGATTTGTTTTGTTGGTTTCTAAGGAAAAGTTTTTTTGTTTTTTTGTTTAAATCGGCCTGAGACAACATGCGTCATTGGTCAGTTTATATTCCTTTAGTACATGAAGATGTTGACCGCCTACCAGAACTTCTAGAACTTCAATAGAAGCTCCTAAAAGATGGCTAAAACAAAACACTGAAGTAGATTCGAGATAACAATGAACACGAATGTGAACCTTCAAGTTGAATGTGTTAGAGTGTGAGGAATTTTCTATTAATCATTGATTAGACGATGGGCATCAACAGCTTCTTGGCAGGAAGAATACCTACAGTACCCTGACTTGATATACTCAAGTATGACGACCCCACCAAAAACACAATCTTATTAATTGAAGAACAGAGAGAAGAGAAGAGTTCAAATGAAGTTTGGCTATTTTTGGCTCCTATTCAACAAATCATCTTCGTGATCGATGATTAGCTGTATATTGTGATTGGCTGGTTGTAGGAAGTAAGTTTTAGGCCATGCTGAATGCACTCGCAACTGCATTTACTTGCTTTCAGCCAAATAATAGTTGGGCAGTGATAGAACGGAGCACAAAGAATACGAATGGTTATTCATTGGAATATAAGTATGGACCATTGATGCGACTGACAAGAAGCCAACCTAAACCTGACCTTATCATGATTCTCATTGTCTAATTCCACAACACTTCTGATTAGTTCTTGAGTTGGATGGCCACACAGATTTACAGCGCAATGTTGTGTATATATGTAAGCGATATAAAACACCATTCAAATCAGTAGAATGAGAATCAGGTGTGGGAATTTTATTTAAGTGTTCCAATTGCAATAAAGTAGATCTTACGATGCATGGAAATGAACGGTTCCCTGTTTAGCAACGGAAGAGATATATTCTGAAGCTACCATATATCCTTCCAAGTAAGGAGATGCTCTAGTTATGCATCTACACAAACATACTGTACATGTTTCCTTGACATTTATCTTTGAACTTGTATTGGTCCATACTCACCATATCATCTTCATATATCAACTTTCCATTTTGCGCTTCGATGATGAGATGCATGGGAACAAAGTCTGATTTTCAATGCTAGATGCTAAACTCTATTGGTGAATATATTGAATTCATAAGAAGGGTGAATCTAACGCCTGTCCATCTGATGTTCACCTCAAATTCACAAATCTACTTCCTGCATTCGCCTTGCCTTCATCTTGTCGCATATCTCTAATAGTTGTCAAATCTAGCCAGCACTCGTGCATCCGATATGGCCTCCTATTCATATCCATTCGCCTACTAATTTCGGCTAGATATCGGTATTTAGAGATTCAGATATTCACTCCAGGTTCGATTTATTGATTATTGCTTACTTATCTGATATTCCTCACATTCATAATCATTCGATTGGTAGATCTGTATATTACATGTCATAAAAAATCCAAAGCGTGACAATTTCTCATCTAAAGATGTGAGATTGGGAGATGCTATATTTCGGCTCCCAGATCACCATTCCTAAGCACTCGTCCGATATATTGAAATACTGCTATGGATATATAATACAATTCATTTGACGATCATATAAGTTAGAGAAGAGAAGTTAGCAGTACTGTTGCTAGATTTTCCCAAGTGCTTTTCTTTTTGGTTGAAAGTCCACGAAAATTGTTGTAGACGTGCAACAAAAGTATTTGACAGAATAGTAACATATGATGATGATATCAATTCAAATTCAAAATGGACGTTCGAAGTGACTCATCCAATGTGTTATTTTGGTGATGAATGTACTAAAAGTGAAATTAATATTGGGGGTGATGTCCAGCCATCAGTTCTTTCTCAAGGGATATATAGCATAGATCATGGATATTGATCCTTTGGACCCATCGAATGCCAGTGCTATTCTAAATGCTAGAAATAAAGACATTTTATCATCATACATCATTGTTGTATTTTTGAGGCATGCAATGAAACCACTATCAACCTTATACTCTCATCCATACTCCCATCTCATATATCAATCGCCCCTACCCACAACCAGACTCATCCCATACACTTTCATCCCATCTCCCCAACTTTTCCACCCACAAAAATAAACACATCTTCCTCCCTCCCTTCCTCCTTTCTCCCAACCCAAAAACCCAAAAATCAATAAACAAAACAGCAAAAGTTCAGCCCGAAGCTTAATCTCCCAATGACATCCAGTACTATATGGACCACTGTACCTACTCACATCTTTTTCCCATCTTGAAGCGGGTACTATACCACTGCGCCATGGGAGATGTGTTCGGATACGGGGAGGGGTGGTATTGGGGTTTATGTATTGTAGGTAGGTGGTTGGGACGGGTGGTGTGTTCATTTGCTTGGTTTGGTTTTTTGGATGGTGGGTGAGTGGGTTGTAGGTTTGGTTGTGATTGTGGTGGTCGTGGTGAATGTGTCTTGTAGGAGGATATGGTGGGTTGGTTTATGAGAGGGAGCATTGTACATGTAAATAGAAGGAAGTATGGAAGGCTGGGTAGTATTGTCTTTGGGAATGCTGCATCTCATCTCGCTGGTAGTATCGTATGAGCATCATATATCCCAGTCTTGAGAGGTGGTTTTCTTGTGAAACTTGGAGAATATTAAGGTATTAGTTTAAGTATTAGTGTCAGTGAGGATTATACTGAGGACAATCCAGACATGGGCTGAATATACTATAAATCTCCAAGGTGTCTTGAGGATGTTTGGTCGAGTTCAGCAATGCCACGGTCGAGATACAGTGTCGATTACTGCTTTGGGTTACTCGTATATGTGAGACCGAAGAAATCAGAGAGGGCAGTACACAAATTGACTTGATTGATGGCGTTGATTACAAGCTTAAGGCTCAGTAAAACCTATCTCCCAAGGATAGAAGGAATATGGACTGTCATGATATGCCACGCACAACTCGTGAGGGGCCCTGATAGGTATTTTACAATAGGTATTCTACATATGTGTTGTTTGTTATGCATATAATATACACATCTATGATATACCAAGAGATTTTACAACTCTCTCTCTCGCCACTTTTGCTGCAACATCACCACCCTTTTGTAATGCTATCGCTCCAATAATAGCGTACAACGAAGTGGCAATCACAACATCTATACCAGACTTTTCCAGATCATCTTTCTGCAAATGGTGTTAGCATCCGTGTGGAGCATCTCATTGAAAAACTATTCGACTTACCATTCGAGGTTCCCATCGAATAATATCTCGCATATTCATCTGAGTTCCCAAGCTCGCCAACCTCTCCTTGCTCAGAATCTCATCCACTTTTACATTGGTCAAATTTGGCAAACCGTCCAGAGCAGGATGTGAAAATTGTTCCCGGTCGTCTGTGTTCTGAGGTAACTGTGTTTGTGTCGCAACTGGTGATTGTAACAAAACCAAACTTGTCTGCAAGTTCAATATCCTACGCCCTGCACATCATAAACTCAGTACATGCACATCCATCTGCAAAATAGGACAGGATACGCACCAAAATATGCCAATCGATCGTTAAATCCTCTTCTACCTTGATCAAAACTTTTATGTGTAACAGCAAGCCACTTTACTTCATCTGAAAGTACCTCGTCGCCTCCTCGTCCTAGAAATTGGGTATAAAATCGATCTAATCGTTTTGGATCGCTGTTCACCTCCCATTGCGGTAAGTCATGATTTGCTCTTGGGTTGAAAGGTAGTTTCATCTGCGGTGGTGTGTATGACCATCTAGGTCGTGCCCCTCCTCCTTCATCATATTGGGTATCTAATCTCGAAGCTGATATTGAAAATTGGCGGACGGTATTTGAGCGGGAGGATATGGGCGTGGCGCATGGGCATCTTTGACGTGCTTTCCGGGCGAGGGATTGAAGTGATCGGGTGGTGGTTTTGGATGCCATTGCTGTGTATAATTTGTGGTCAATTGGTCGTGAAGATGCCCCCCTTCCTCTAGCAGAATAATTCCTCGAAGTTGAAGCTCAAGATTTCTGGAAACTTTATCTAGGCGCTAATCTTCTTTGGGTGTAGGCCGAGCTTCGCGTCTCCCGACTCGCCGACGCGTCTCACAAAGGAAAGGATGACTTCATTTAATTTCTCAGAAGTATTTCAGCAGTTACATTTTTCATTTATGATCATGGAATTCTTGAAATAATTTGCAATTGCAATAATTCTTGCTATGGCTACTAAAGGAAGTTTTGTTTCGAAAGAATCAACTGCATCTTCCATTCTCATTCAACGACTTGCTTCTGTCCTTCCTAAAGACGCCAGCTTCAAAATCTACCATCTCTCTACCCCTCCAACCAAAACCTCATCTTTATATTCTGCACCACCGAATAGTCGCCCCGATAGAACTTATTGCGAAAGCCATTTTCTTACCGTTTCGATTCGAACTCCCTTTAAACAAGATGCATCTGAATTGGTCGAAGTATTAGTTTTTGCAATCGAAATCCTTATCTACTCTACCGCATACGATACTACATTCTTCGTTTCGAAGGCCGATTCAACTGGTTATCTTCACCTGTTAAATCTGCCGAAGGGAACCTCCTCTCCCATAAGAGATATCAGTGCTACATTCTTACAGCATTTGGTCGAGCAGCATCAAAGGGAAAACATTAGAAGTATTGTGTCTCTTTTCGCAAGAGCCCAAGATCAATATCTCTTCCCTGGGAGCATCGAATATAGTGGAAAGCATGTGCTGGACGACAGAGGCTTGGTGCGCTGGTGGTGTCGAGTACTTGATCCGCTGATAGAGCAAACAAAAACCTCGACCAATTTGCACAAATCACAATGGGATTCGGTGAAAGGCTTCTTGATTGTGCCTGGACAGGATAATTATGAGACAAGATCGTATCTTCCAGCAAGGGTAAAAGTACAGCCTGCGCAGAGCTCCTGGACCATTGGTCATCCACTCCGACAAATATCGAGACATGCAGATGATGTTCCTCCACGATGTTTAGTCCCACATTATCCTGACGATCCAAAAGCAAGATTCTTAGATGAACTAGATGATGAGATAGGCAGGGGTAAGGATGATGCAAGTGGACAATGGAAGAGCGTGAAGAATGTTGATCAGTTTTGGGAGATGATGGCATATCGACAAGAGTGTTCAGCAGGACGACTGGTTGGATTCATATGGATTGTTTTTACACCACCGGCCCAGCATAGTCATGGAGAGCTTGTGCTTGGCAGCAGTCAGAGTTCGATCTTGGCTAGCGAGAGCCAAGGAGTCAACTCTTCATTTCTGTCAGTTCCGGATACAACGACGATCAATTCCACCCCATCGACATCTTTCTCTACCTCAACCTTATCTCAACAGTCGCTTTGCAAGTGCAATGATGCCTCACCACCTACTGAAGAATCAACTCAACCATCGAAGCTTTCTACTCAGCGAAAGAAGAAGAAACTATCGGGTGTTATTATTCCAAGACAGCCACGTATTAAGACTGAGAACAAGAATTATTTGCTAGAAAGACCTGAAAGCACTGCCTACTATAGTTGGAGACCAGAAGGTCGCGGTCAAGTCATCGTTGATGAAACGGACTACCATCGAATCAATGAATTACTCCTTCGACTAGACTTTGCTGATCTCGAACTAACAAGCTCGAGCTCCAAAAGATGGATCAATGAAGTTCGCTCGGGTGCGGGAAATATGGGCGATGCATGGGGTCAATTAGTCACAGGAACCAAAGTCACAGAAATCATAAACAAGACGGGTGGAGCAGGCATTACCACCCTCAATGTGGGACTCTTGCGTAAGAAAAGGAAATCGAGCACCGAAGACCTCCAAGAGCCTACCGCGCCACCGACACCCCAGGTAAACGTGCTAGGGGCTTGTATGATTCGAAAGAAGATAAAGAACTAACAAGGTTGCCATTGTGCCTGGTGTATAGTTGGCGTAGATAAAGGTTTGCATTTAAATCAGGAGTTGGAGTTGGATACAGGGGCATCCTGAACTATGAATACCCAGGATATGGATCACGGAATAATAAAGGCATTTGTTCGCATGTCATATTATAAAAAATTCACGTGAACTCGGGATACAATCGCGATCCAGTGGCTTGCTAACGTGCACCAATTTTGTAGATCCACAGTGATCCAGGACCAGCACAAGCCGTCTCCTTATCCACGAATCCATCGAGGAAAACCTTAATTATAGACTGCGGTCAGCAAATAACCTTACAAGATTACGACAAATTGAGTTTCATTAACTCCATTTTTGGAGTGGTAAATAGGTAAGCGAGATCTCCTTACTTCGCCACATCATTCCGGTGCCCAATTGGCCCACTCGTAAAACCATGTGACACGGACGCCATATGAAATTCGATCTTTTCTACGTTCCGACCAATAAGGCGTTGATTTATCATTAGTCAGCTGCTGCTGCTGATACTCTCATCATCCTCAAGGAGGGCTGTAGTTTCTCTGAATCTGCCTTAGATGTCACTACTATCTACTCTTTTCATATATCGAAATAGATCTCTTAATTGTTTCGTCTTTCTTAAATAGCGAATGTTTTCCTTTTCTACTGTAACACCCCAAAGTATTTGTGTCGACTCTCCTTGCAACTGGATTCACTTCTTAGCGTTGATTATACCATCTAATCCACTCTTTTTCATAAGTAACGACGATGCTTTTCACCAGTCTCATTTTGCTGGCATCGACAGCTGTTACTGCTACAAATGCCCTCGTTCTGAGCACAACCACTACACTCACAAGCCCTACTGCTGCTTCAACAATTCCACAACGTGATGCCACTACTACCGTTTCAACCGCATCCACAAGCCCAGTGTACTTTCTAACAACCAACTTTATTACAGTTGCGGGGGTAACGAATGCATATGTAACGCTTCCAGCCAAAACGGTCTCTTTCGCTGTTCCTACCTGTATCCAAACACTCACGCCGGACAACAATGGATACCTGCCTCCTGGTACATGCAACGCTCTTTATGACTACTATCCAAGTTCTGCATCGGCTTTAGCATTTGCTGCTATCTTTGGTGTTCTCACCTTAGCTCACATTATACAGGCAGTGTTTTACAGAAATGTATTTACCCCTCTGATGTGTCCAAGATCGAGTATCCTTAACCTAACAAATCACGCAGGGATACAGTTTCTTCATGATCGCAGCTTCCTTATGGGGTCTCGTTGCCTTCACTCTCCGCATCTTGTCAACGCACAACCAACAAGATAGTGTTCTCGAACTCATGTCCTCTATCTTCGCGTTGTCTATCTCACCCTTGATCAATGCATATCACTACGTCCTCCTAGGTCATCTCGTAAATCACTATTTCCCCAGTCGCTCCTTCCTCGGGATTCGTGCGCAGTTCTTCGCACTCCCGTTTTTGGCATTCAATGCAGCGGCATTTGTATTAGAAATTGTGGGTGCAACAATGATGGAGAGATGGAACTTGGACGGGGAACAAAGGAAAGCTGATCGTGTTTATATTGGAGGTTTGGTCGTGCAAATGTTGGTTATATTTGTATTTAACAGTGTACTGGTGGTGTTTTGGAAGGAGATGAATGGCTTGGGAAAAAGAGCCATGACGAGTGTGGGTTGGAAAGGGTTAGTGGGGGCGATGTCTGGAGGGTCGGGACTTGTGTTGGTAAGCTCTCTTGTTCTCGTTGCAGATGGAGATTATTGAGGTGTATTACTAATCAAACTCTCCTACAGATCCAAATCATCTTCTCTCTCGTCCGATTCTCCAGCGGAGATGAGACAAAGAATGCCCTCTCCTCTCACGAATCATATTTTTACATCCTAGAAATCATCCCAACAGTCCTGGCCATAATCATCATGAACGCCATTCACCCCGGTCGAATCATGACAGGAGAAGAGAAAATGGAAAGTCTATGAATTATTTTCACAAGCTGCTTGCCATGTTGCAGATCAATGACTAAATCGAGAAGAACCAAACATACGACCTCGATAGCTAGCTCGAAGGAATTAATTGGGTTGGATGAGGAGGGAAAATATGAAAAGAATGATGAACCGCCAAGGTATAGTCCTTTGTGATTGGCATATAGAAGAGGTCCGAGCTGGACTTGGAATCTGTGTTTGTTTGTTTGTTTGTTTTCTTGTTTGCTGGTTTATGCAATGCAATGTATTTCAAGGTTACAGGTATTCCATAGTTCTTCAGCCATTGAGCTATCATATATCAGATTTTGGTCTCTGCGGAGTTGAGAGAATTAGTCACTCTTCCGCAGTGCGGATCCCAGATCATATATCATCAAGAAAATCCGGATGTTTCCTGAATGTTCATACTTTGGTTGATTTTTGAAATCAAGATGTCTAGCATTCAGAAAGACGACTTGGTCCTCAACGCCATACCTTCCGGCAATGTTTCCCAAACCTCTCGATATCCTCATATTTTGATGCCAGAGTCATCGAAGGGCGGGGACTCTTGGGAACTCCCGAAACCCAGTCATACTGCGGTAGATGTCATCGTCTCCGCAATCAACTTTTGGAAACCTTCCGCACTCCAGAAATTGTTGGATCTCAGCACGCCCCGATTTTTCTGGTCGGCAACATCTTGCTGTTGGAGTGACGACGGATTTAGCACGTTATATATTGAACGATCCTGGCAACACATTCGCGTAGGTACTTGTTCCACTCGTTATGATATCTACTAAAGCTCGCGCAGGTTGCTTCGGACCTTGTTGGGCTATCGTACCACATTCACAATGATGGAATATGGCAGTTGCTGGCAGCTCATATGGACAAGGGTAGATATACCAATCATTGTTCCGATGAATCAGACAAGGAAATAGTTAAGCTCCAGCAATATGAAAAGTCCTTGGCTGAGGATATTTCAAATTACTTCCCATGGAACCCGCGGGAATCAGAAAAGTACTATTTTCTTAGTTACATCATCACAAAAGAAGGTCGGCGTATTGACAGCGATGAATTCGACACTACTGCCAGCGATATAACCGCGACACAAGAAGATTCCGAGGCAGCGAAGGCGAATACCGAGGCTATGGTGAAAATCACAAGCGAACTCGCCGAGATCAAACAAACGCTTCGGAAGATGTTGGAAGAATCGGGTGCTTTGAAAAAGAGGAAGCGTGTAGAGGAACCAGAAAATAAATAAGTGGAACTTCAGGGGGTATCTTCAGGATGATATGCATTGGCAAGGTTTTTGGGGGATGAGATACACCGGGATAAAATTCATAAATTGAAGGTTATATTACAATATCTGGCTAGTAACTCTCAATCAGAACTTTCGAATGTATTATGATTTGGCCTTTCATCACCATGGTCTGATTAGTGCGAGTGGTTTTGCTCTGGGGTGTTTTCACCTATGATGCAGGTTGCCTTTCTCGCTTATTTACTTGGACTAGTGAAAGGTAGTTTGTGGGAATGTGATCGGGAGCTCTAGTGGCTGGTAATGATATATGCGGGAATTTGCAGATTCTTAAGATAAAATGTCTTTTCCCATTACTACAGCTTTTGAATTTTACTTGAGGCGGGGGGTTTTACGCCAATTTCTTGGCATCGTTGGGCATATTCGTTTGTAGATTTACTGGAGGGGTCGAAGCCTCAAAGATGGTTGAGACATCCAGCGGATCCTTATTATCCACTAGTTATGGTTTCTATGTTTTGATTATATATCCAAACGAGTACTTGCTTATTCAAGGGATAGCAACCAATTAAGAGCTTGATTTTTGGCGCATTTGCTTTTATAATCCAAGACAGGCGGGATATATTTCGGCCGCTTTTCCCACAATATCATCAGCGAATTTCAGAGGTAGCATCAAGAAAACCGATTTTCTCAATGTCTCTCTCCCAGCAAACACTCCCCAGGACCACCCCTATATCAATGAATTCAACATCGAAAAGGGAAGCACACCTGTGGCTGATTTGACTGCCATCGATGCCATTGCTACTGTTCTGTGCCATAAGAATCCGCAGTGCCTCCAGAAACTGCTTGATATGAATGTACTCGTAAAGGTACTAGCATTGTAATTCTGAAGAGAATTTCGCCGTTAATATCATCCGCAAGCTCAGTGTTGTCCATGTAGATAATATTGGTAAACAATTTTGTATTGATTACTAACGATGAACGATATAGGTCTTCATGAGGAACGAGGTTACTCGAGTACATTCAAAGGAGATGGAGCGTACTGTATGAATACAGCTGCAATGGAAAATGTACGTTCCAGTCACACGCGCATAGCTTTGGTTCTTTGGGTGTGGTTTGGAATCATGGAGGTCTGGCGGGATGCAAGAGGGAGGATCAGGCCTTGGCTATGGTCATCCTGTCAGATGACGAGCCGCGATGGAAGAATATTGAAAAGTGGGAAGAGCAGAGGAAGGAATGGGAGGAGGCGAAGAGAACTGACGATACAGATCGGTTGAAGTATTTGGAGGTCGACGAACACTGGTTCGACTAAAATTAGCCAGCAGCTAGAAAATGGAACTTGGATGGAGATGTGACGGGGGTCTTGAACTACGATATGGAATTTCCAGGTCGTGTAGGAAGATAAGACTCGAGAGCATCTTAGGCTATTGAATGGCCTTCTGAGTATAGGAATTTACTTCAAGGTTCTTGGGTATCTCTTGCTTATATTCTGTAGCAGTCTGATTTATTGGGTTGTATTCGTCTTGTTCTATCTTTAGTACAATACTTAGAGTCCTTGCTGTTTGTACTTGCGGTGATCATGCAGGTTACCGAGAGGAATTCATGTATCAAATTCGGGTGAACCCAATAGATCGGTAGATTGGTCACACTGACTGTCTAGATTGATTCTTTACTTTTCCAAACGTTTCTCCGTGAACCATGCTTTTTCTGTGAGCTTATCTACCCGCAATGTTTCACCATATTTACTTCAAAGTTATCTTCCCAAATAACACATCCTCCGAATCTGCGAAAACAAAATGCCTGACGAGATATCTATCCATCGAGTCGATTTAGATTTCACCATCAAACTTCCTGCCAATGCCCACGATGATTGTCCTCACCTGATTGAAGCCAGACGCAAACAAGATGGTAAATCCACAACAAATTTAACTGTCGCAGATGTCATTTGCACCATCATGATGAAATGCAATCCGCTAGCTCTTCATGACCTTCTCAATATGGATATCACAGAGTCATTCTACAGTTTGGACACCTTTGACCATTCACACCGCGGTTATGTTGCTCGCAGTGGTCATGAAATCGTGGTAAGTTTTCGCGCAATAAAATTAACCCAATGTGAGCTTCGTAATTCACAACTATTCTAGGTCTTCTTGAGAGACTTTGTCACCGGAAAGAAGTGGCACATCGAATATGCAGTACCTAAGAATAAGAGTTGGGGTTACATGAGATCCTATGGAAACCCTGGATGGGGTTACAAAAATGAAGACGACTTAGCCAAGCATTTGTTCTTGGGAAAGTGGTTGAAAGAGGACGGAGGATATATTTGCGATCGCGAGAAACCATGGGCAATATTCCTCGCCAAAATGTGATCCACAACACAGCGGAGAATATTGAGCCAGAATCCTCCGACCATGGAACCGCAGAGACGCTGAATTCAACCGAGGAGAAGAATGAAACATACATGCAATTGACGAGCGATGTTACGGATATCAAGGTCATCCTTCAACAAACACTCGACATCTTGGTGGAAAGTTCGAAGAAGGAGAACTTGGGAGTGGTTGGAGAGTTTGAAGCAGCGCCCTGTTCCAAAAAGAGAAAAGTGGAGAATGTTGGAAACCGAACAGTAGAGTAAACGAGATGGGTGCGGCGGCGGCGTGCAGATTGATCAATGTACTGGCATGTATTGTAGGCAATTTGTAATTGCAACAATCTTGAATAAGAAAGTGCTTCGGTAGACCACTGAGCGCCTCCACACCATTTGGACAACTTGGCTTAGATTTAGTTTGCAACTTAAGAGCCTATTGTAGCCTCAAATATGAAGAATATTTACCTAAGTGAGAGAGCTATTTTGGATCTATCATGCCTCGATGTCATTTGATATATCATACTCAATTGGCATCAAGAGAATGATTCTATGACAATTGTGGATGACCTTTTGGAAATGACTGTTAAAGTAGAATAGAATAAAATACAAGCGCCAGTTCTTGGTCGCGTACCGACTGTAGATTTTACATTATAACCGACCCAGGCCAATCAACCTACCGAGGTTGATGAGCTTAAAGTAGAGTAGACAAACTCGAGGAGATTCTCAGGGATACGAAGTTGTAGAAAGTCCGGTATAAAAATGGGCGTGAAGATTTGCTCAACGACGATGAAAGTAGAGAGGATGTCATATGTAAAGATCTTGAAATTATATGCTGGTTCTACGAACAAAATATACAATGTCGTATTCTATATAGTGAAGACTTCTCCGTCCAATGATCTACTCTTGACCTTACTTGGCCCTTTTTTCATCTCTGTCCACGTCCAATCGGCAAGCCAAATTCCTGCTTTCGTGTAATCCCAACTTTTGGAGCCTTGCATGTATCCAAACCTAAAGTATTCGGGCTGTAACAAAGAAGAGTTTTTATGCCAAACGAAATGTTTGTCACTTGCGAATCCTTCATCCGCGTATCCTCTGAAACGTTCTACATCATTAACTAGCACACTGATGCCGTCAAATGGTTCAGGTGGTGGAAGCCAGGAAAATGATATAGTGGAGACATTGCTACCAATTGAGATTTGTGGAGATGAGATTTTGGGTAGCGCAGAATTATGCTGCGAATCTCCCTGGAGTGCTGCAGAGGTTTGAAGCACAGGATCAAATCCCCATCGCGCAATGCCGTTGATGAACAGGCCGACCAATAATCCTTGATATAAAAGTGCAGGTCTGGTTTGCATGCTGGTTCCCGGTAACAGCAAAAGAGCAAGAATATAATGATGTATTCGAAGATTGAGACCGGGAATCAGGAGTGATAAAAGTATGGCGCCAACAAATATCCCATATAATCCCAGAAAGCGAATCAAACGACCTTCCATGCGGAAGAAGAATACTTGCTTCACGATAATAACGATAAGGGATATGATGATAAGTGCAAGAGCAAGCTTGGCACCTGGCTGTTGGTTGATATCGTGAGCGTTCAAACGTTGAAGAGGAATCCACTCAAATGTATAGTTTGAAAGTGCCCCAACCCAGCACGCGCCTAACCACAAGATTGTCTTTTCAATTTGAGCCGTAAGCCCACTTAAGGCACGTTCGACACCCATATATTTATATATGACGAAAGCGCAAAATGCTGCGGGTAGGAACTTCCCTAGAATGTTTGAAACCAGTCCGACCATAGTATTGTGATTAGGTGGATCAGAGCCAAGACCAGTATGAGCAAAAAGTCCAGTGAAGATGGAGAAGAAAAAGAGACCAGGGGACGTTGTGAAGACCGACAGCAATACTGTGAATGTGAGAGAAACAAATAGTAGCGACCAGCGCGAATCTTTAGCCTTACAATTGATTCCTTTCTGAAATGCAAATGACGATGGGAAGGTTGAATCGAAACCAATGCTTTTGATCCCATGCTGATTCGAGCTCTGATAACTGTGTCGTTCTCCAACTAGATTCACGACTCCACAACCTCCCTTGGTATTGGAGATGACCCCAGCATGAATTGCAGATCCGCAAATAAAGCTGTCACTCCGATAGACGGCAGTGGTGTCGTCGTCTGTAGGCCCGCCAATCACCAAGGGCCTGTAGTTGATGTCCTGCGCTCCCACAGCTCGAGGATTGAGTACCTTTGCGCTGGCACAATTTGCGGGACATCGAAATGCGAATCCGCTTCCATTGAAAGGGCGGCAATCATTTCCATTCAGTCCACACTTATTCCCAGCTACCCAATATGTGTTCCCGCATCCAATATTGCCAGGTACTCCCCATTCCTCTATCTCGGTAGCAAGTGTACTCTGGCGTAAGACAAGAGCAAATGTGAAGATCCAACAAAAGTAATATGCTACAAGAAGTGATACCCTATGTCTTCTCTTGGGTATGTATCGATCCAAAAGTCGCAATGGTGCTTCCTGTAACCATGGAAACCATGGCTTGATTACATTTATCCGCGGCGGATCTGGCCCGTAAGCCCAATGGACGGCTTGTTTAATGATACGTCTGACAGGAATTGGAACCCATCTAAGGTATCGATAGGAAGACTGATCTTGTAAGAAACGAGGGGTAGAAGGAGAATCGTCGTCTGATATTTCGTTCATGGGTAAAAGTTGGGTAAGTGAAGGATCTTCAATTGGATCATCGGGATGGTCATTGTTTGTGAAATTCTGTCTGCCATTGCCACGACTACTCTGATCTCCCATATTGCCTTAGTTGTAGTCTCAAACTTGAAATAATTTGATCCGATGTTCCCGAAGGTTGCGCGCTCTCGATTCTATTTCCCTGCTTATTATGACAAAATTGATAATGTTAAACCAGGAAATTCTGTAACAACTAAATGTTTGTGACAAGCCCAGATCCTTCGTACTGTAGTCTGTGGTACAGTATTGTATTGATAGTTGATAAACAAAAGGTACAAAAGGTACAGCCTCCCTCTCCCTGTACAGAGTGAGTAGGTGTTGTACTCGAGGAATGTTACACTTGTGACACGGATAAGGATAAGTGTACAGCTCTAACCGTTCCTGGGATAGCATCAATCGTCCACCCTAGTACTATTCGAGCCTCCAATATATAAAAAAATATAAGTCGTGTACTCTGGCCAGATATATCTATTTTCGACGCCAACATACCAGATTGTCCCAAAACAACAAATTTTGAGATGTCTATGAAGTCTGCAAGTGCTTGTGTCAAAAATTTGGAAGCTCTGTATACAATCTGAGGGTTGCTGGCCTGCAAAAAACTCAGTATTTTGGCGATATTCATCGACCTTCTTTGCTCTATTCACATCTTGTCGAATTATCTGCCATCAATATGGCTCCCAAGAATACCACAAGGCTTGGATTTCAAATCTTGAGTACCTTGGATCATAATACTTTTGGACCCAGACTCGGAAGACTTAGCGTGGAAGGACGGAAAGATCTGGAAACCCCAGATTTTATAGCTATCACATCTAGAGGTGTTATACCCCATATGACGCCAGATGTGATTGCAGCACATGCACGAGTACCAGGTGTCCATTTCGCATTGGAAGACTGTAGGTTTCATATCCTTTTATCACGTGTTTATATTCGTTCTGGCCTGATCCTTTCTAGTCATAGAAAAGAGCAATAAAACAACCATATCTCCTATCTTAAAATATCCCGGACCAGAACCACCGCTTCATGCCTTTACTTCCTTGTCTAGATCAACTATATCTCTCTTGGCACCGAGACGAACACCAGCTATTACAGCTCCTAGTGGTAACGGTAATACAGCCATTTCCGTCTTCACTTCGACAGGATTCCAACCTCTTTCTAACAAGTCCTATATCGATTCAATCGAGACGTTACGTCCAGATATAGCTATTGCACTTGCCGATGTGCCCTATAGCACTATAGCGGGAGCGAAGCGTACTGCCAAGATGGGCGATAGAAGTGGGCAGTGGTTGGCTCAGCTCTTGAGCGACAAATTCAAAGATCAGCCAGTATTTGCGCCAGTATTGCCCATAGATTATCAAAGTCAGTGGGAGTATATAAATTACATATCTGACGAACTCGTGGATGAGATCTCAGGTCTAGCTTTCTATGACTCGAACTTACTCCCCGACATACCAGAGACTACAACCATGTCTTCACTTCCACGTCTTTCACTAGATGAACCATCATCTCCCCATCACGTCCTTCGCCAAATATCACTTGGAATGGACATTTTCACAATCCCATTCATTAACTTCGCCACAGATGCCGGCATTGCATTAAGCTTCGAATTCCCATCTCCCACAACATCTCAATCTCAATCTCCATCTTCCAACGAAGGTAGCTCCGTCCTTTCCCTAGGTATCGACATGTGGACTCCAGCCCACTCTTGCTCGCTTCTCCCCTTATCCACATCTTGCAAATGCTACGCATGCACTTCGCACCATCGAGCATTCATCCAACATCTACTTTCCGCCAAAGAAATGCTCGGCTGGGTCCTAATTCAAGTCCACAACCATCATGTTCTTTCGGAATTCTTCACTTCGATACGACATAGTATTAAAGAAGGCACGTTCGAAGAGGACTGTAAGGAATTTGCCAGAATTTATGATAGCGAGCTACCGGAGAAGAGCGGACAAGGACCTAGGATTAGGGGCTATCAGTATAAAAGTGAAAAGGCGGGAGAGAGGAAGAAGAATAAAGTTGCCTGGAATAATTTAGGGCCTGATTCCACGGGCACTGGGTCGGAAGTTACGCTTGTGCCTGATGAAAACTCGAAAGAGCTTGAAGATAAAGGCTTCGCGGAGAAACTAGAAAATTAGATTCTCAGATAGTGGTGATGATCACGATTATGTCTTAGATGAGTAAATGAATCTCTTGGCTTTAAAATAAGCCACCTTTATTCTCGACTCTATCTATATGCCCTTCTCCTTCAAAACTTCAACCATCGTTTCTCTTCGTGACATTTCCCAAACTACCCGCACCAATCTTGACTCCTCCATGCGCATCAAACCAATCCAAGAACTGAAACATACTAGCTTTTGGAATTCGCTCCAAAGAAGTCTGGTTCAACCACTGCAGCCCAAACTTCACCTTACTTCCCGCGAACCATTCGAAATTATCAAAGATGGCCCAACCAAATGCACCCGTGACATTTACACCTAAAATTACGCATCAGCACAAGAGCACGAGTAAGATACGAGTAAGGAGAACTCACCATCTACCACCTTCGCTTTGAGAATACTGTCCAAAAACCCCCTATAATAATCTGCCCGTCGCAAATCCCACAACACCTCCCCCAAACTCCCCATCTGCCCCTCAAATGGCTCGGCAAACCCAAACTCACTCACCACTATATCGCCCACTGTTGGAAAAAGCTCTTTCGTGATAACATTCAAGAATTGTCGGATAGCTACTGGCGTGCTACTTAGCCAACTCACTCCTTCGTCGGCTGCTGGTCCTAGTGGAAATCCATCTGCGGCTAAGGAACTTGAGCTGGCGCATTCGGGGTATGCGGGGTCGGAGGAGTTAGAAGCACAGGCTGCGGAGCCGCCGGGGATGGATGTCCCGAGGAAGGCGGTATAGCCGTCTATGGCGAAGAAATCGCAACTTCCTTTTACCATATCTTTTTCTTCCTGAGTAAAATTGGGGAGGAGCGATCCCAGTGTTTCTTTTAACATGGGGGAGTAATCACCATCGCGCCAACAGCCGTTGAACCAACCTAATGCGAATTCAAAATTGCGAGATACGGCGTCGAGGTCTGCTGAGGAGGTACTGTTAGGTGCGTAGTAGTTACCGGAATTTTTGAAAGTTATACGACCGGCGCCGTGAAATTCTTCGTGATACCATTTGGCTACTTTGGCGTGGGCCAGAATGCTGTAGTGTGAACAGGCGATACGAGCTGGGAGACCACCGGTGATATTGTGGTAGGCGGGGTAGTTTCCTTTGGTGTTACCGGCGGGGTACAAGGAGTATTGCCAGTTGCAATATTGGGCTGTGCATAATTGTCAGGAAGAGGTATCATACGTGAGTGGGAAAAATCTTACGTTCGTTGAATGTATACCAGATTGGTACATATTTATCATACCTGCTGATGACAAACTTGGCATAATTGAAAAAATCGTCTACGATTCGCTCATCGGTCCAGGCTCCGTATGAATTGAATAGAGCGAGTGGTGTTTCTAAAATTAATTAGCATACTCATCTCTCTTTCTGCGGATGACGAAATACCCCAGTGGAATAATGTGACAGCAGGTTTGATTCCATTAGCGACCATGCTGGCAATAACATCATCATAATGTTCAACGCCCTGTTTGTTCACTGGGCCATTTCCAAAAGGGAAGAATCTCGGCCTTGAATTCTTTCACATTAGCAACCCCACACTTCATCGATTCCATACAATACTTACCAAGAAAACGAAGGAGAGAAGTACGGAACTCCCAATTTAGCAAGACGAGCAAAGTCTTGTTTGTATAGCCAATAATGACTGGCCACAATGTCACCCGTCGAGTTGTCTGCCACAGCTCCATAGTCCCGATGTGCGATCAAATCCCAAATGGAGGGCCCTTTGCCTTCGTCTTTCGCAGCTCCTTCAATCTGATATGCACTCGCTGCTAAACCCCAGATGAAATCGTTGGGTAGAGTTTGGTTATTGAGGGTGGTATCATAGGTTGGTACCTGAAAACATCAGAAATGGACTTTTCAATGGTGGGACATTGACATACTAAAGGATGGAAGCTTCCTGGACGAGGGTACGATGAAGGCTCTGGTGTTGGCTCCACCGTCGTCGTGATCGGTCCTACCGCAATTGATCCCACTTGGTTCCATAGCATTGCCAATTCCTCATTAGTGTACTCATAAGTCAAAGTTGTCGTCGCGGCGGAGACATTGTAGACTTTGGTTAAGTAGGTATTGGCAGTAGTAGCAGTTGGAGAACTTGCACATTGTGCAAAGCGGAAGCATATATGAACGCCAAGTAGATAGTTGATCTTAGATGAGAACATCATTTCGTAGAGCGAGAAGTAATGAGTGCATCCACCTGTCTTGAAGATTCACGTACTTTCGCAACTTGCGAAATCGAGCTTTATAGTCTCTCTTCGACTTGCATATTTCGGACCTCTGGAAGATCTCATATCGTACGGCTAAATACCTACTGCGGGGATACAACAGCGATTTATTTTATTTGGAGACAACTTGCATGTATACCATGTAAAGACATGAGGCCATCGATTCACGAGTGTCGCTGGACTTAACTTAAGGTAGGAGACAAGTACATTCGGGATGACGGAAGGAAACCTCCCGAAGCTTTATTTGAATTATACTTGATTCTACTTGATTCTACTAAACCCCGCACACCTTGGCATACCTATGGATAATAGTTTTTCCAAATTGGTAGCAAGGGTTTAACAGCCCCGCCATGTAATCATGTAATAATGGGCTTTTGCATAAAGGTATTTACTCGTACAGATATTGCACATTTACCAAAATTGGTTCTAATTTTTGTGGGAGTTCATGATAATATTTGTGCCCGGAAGAGTTAGAGGAACTTGGGAAGGGAACGCGAATGGAGACAATCGATCAAGATACTTTTCAGGAGCGTATTGTTATATAGTAATATTGGACATCATGATGCTGCCGCAGATAGTCTGCTTCACATTCCGACTGCTTACAGCAACCAGCTTGGAAGCTGGTATATATAGATCATAAAATGAAACAACAACGAGATTAATTTCCTCGAGGTCGAGATTAACGACAGATCCTTCCTTCTCAGAACATATGGTATAACGGTACCAATAGCATAACGCTACCGGCGTGTCATATCCCTAGCGCTACCACTTTGAAGATCAAGCAGCGTCGTGGATTGATGCTCATGAAGAGGAAAGAAAAGTTTTGATCGCGAAAATTTCATATATAAAGGACCCAAGCTTATAGATCACGTGATATATCACCTTAGTCATTGATGTCTTTGAAATTATTGAGATTTGATTCGTCTACAATTCATAGAAGAACATAACCGAGGCGCCGGAAACCGATACCTTCCGCATCAACGACGATAATATCAAGATTCTTGTGTCATTGTATCTTTGTGCAATCCATCCCTTTTCAATTGTTCTGCGACAACTTTAGGAATTTAATTAATCTAATCAAAATGTTTTCACAAAAAGCAACTCAACAATCGCTGCGCCGGCGTAAGTCTCCCGGTCCATTCTGGATACCATTCCAACTCGAACCCCGGACTACCCTACCCATTCATATCGCTCATCTGCTAACCTTTCTCGCAGTTGCTGCTGGGCAGCCATCACTTATTTCCCAATTAGCCATGAGGAGAATCGCAGCTCCCGCAGCCATCGGCGCATCAATGCAAACTAGGTTTGCCCCTCCAAAGCATTTCCCACAAGCTTGACAACAACTGACATTCCCCAAGACCAGTAACCACCGAAAAGTTAACCCCCAAAGATAGCTACAACATCCTCGTCGAGCAACGAAAACTCCGGCCTACCTCCCCTCATCTCACAATCTACCAACCTCAAATTCCCTGGATTATGTCCGCCTTCAACCGTATCACCGGCTGTGTGCTCTCGGGAGGTTTCTACGTTTTCGGTGCTGCATACCTTGTTTCGCCTTTATTCGGATGGCACTTGGATACTGCGAGTTTGGTGGCTGCATTTGGAGCTTGGCCTTTGGCTGCAAAGATTCTGGCCAAGTTTTCGCTGGCTTTACCATTCACATATCATTCTTTCAATGGATTGAGACATTTGGCTTGGGATATGGGAACGACTTTCAAGAATTCTCAGGTTATTAAGACGGGATGGGCAGTTGTTGGTATAAGCGTTGCTAGTGCTTTTGCGTTGGTTGCATTCTTGTAGGTTAAGGTTGGGAGGGGCGAAATTGGAGGACTTGTAGGAAGAATAAATGAAGCATGGGCAACAATCATCGGGTTTTGTGAGAACACTCGAAGCTCATCATGGTGTTTTAATACATAAGTCGAACGTTTCTCGTATTGTGTCCACGTCAATTTTCGATTATCCACGGGTTGCGGTAGTCACTCAAACTGACTTTGCGTTGTATGGAATAATAAAATGCACCCATACAAGGCACCACCGTTATCAGCAACTAGTTCACCAGAACAGTTTTTGCAGCAAATCCAAAATAAGAAATCCATCTTATTTCCAGCTCACCAATTCATCTATCAGGCAGTGATGACATTACCAAGTGGCAATCAATCTGAATACGCCACCACCGATATAGCTTAAAGGCAATCTCAACCAATAAGACAGCGTTTTCTGGCAATCCTCAAAGTCATGTTGCACATCTGATTCTATTACTGAAATCGTTCATTAAGGATCTTCTGGGGACTCAATGATGGTTCATTTGGAGTGGTTCTGTGGCCTATCTCAAAGACCCCTCCATCATTCGCCTTGTCTTTTAGCTAGAGTTGAATTTGAGGGGTGCGGGAGGCTGGCTTTTTAATCATCATTTATTTTAAAAGTAGAGTTTGGTAGGGAATCGGGATAGGTTTAAATAAGGGTTTTAACATGATGCGGATTTGGGAGTCATACAAAAACTATATAGATTTCGAGAACTCATATCTACTCGAGTATATACTCTATATCTTAATCAAGACAGATTCCAGTGAGAGTCACATCAATTTACAACTTTGTAAATACTCTCTCACTATTTCTCATACTCAATAATGCCGCCTCGCTCGCTGTGTCTGATAAAAGTAGTTTCAGGTAAGGTAAGGTAAGTCCAGCTATTAAAAAATGCTTAGCCATTCTTGAATTTCGCATCCATCTGAAAATATCGATGTCTCGTGACCGAAGACCGGGTATGAGTATAAACGTCTCGTAATTGAATAATCTACGATAGGTAGGATAGGATAGGATAGGTTCACTCACTATCTCCGTTTGCATATACGAGTACAACTGACCCATTCTGAGGTTTCCTTGTCTTGTAAATGCTCCGTTGTAAAGAGCGATGATTGGGATGTGAATGGAAGTGATCGTATTTTTAACGATGCTTTAAGGTAAGTCTGCTATAAGACTATCATATCCGATGCGTAAATACCAAGTGGTATTCAATCATTATACGCCGTGTAGTGTAGTGTGGTGTAGTGTGATTTGTGATTTGAGTATGAGACATGTTTTCTCGTCGCCCGCTCGTCTTTGGATTATATTACATTACGTGTGCTTGTACTTGAGTAAATAAGTAAAAGTGTATGGAGAATTGGATTGGATTGGATTGGATTGGATTGGATTGGATGGAGGCTCCTGGTGAAGAAGTTATTGTATTGTGTTTAATTTTGTGGGCTTTGGTCAGTTAGAGTGATTATGATTATGATTATTGGTTATTTTATATGTGATTTCAATTCAACTGGTTACTGTGGTTACTGATAAAGGGGAATGGAATGGAATGGAATGGGTTTTATATGAGTACTATTTCAAGGGTGAGAGAGTGAGAGAGTGAAAGAGTGAGGAGAATTGGGATTGGGATTGGGAGTCGTGATTTGGATGTCGAATAATCATGGACTGGAATAGTGAGATGGTGGATATGAGACGAGGAGATGAGAGATGAGATGAGATAAGCAGTGAGGCGCTCAAGTTACTGAATGATGAATGGAGAAGGAACAGAAAAGTAGGGCGATAATGATGACACTTTCTTAAATCCAAGCTAGACTTCAATATTAACCCTCTCCTTCCTATTTATCAAACGCATAGAAACTCTACAAGCGCACTTACTTTTGAGATTGTTCGTTTCTTTCTTACAACACTGTCTTCTTAGAATGGATAGTCAAACTTGTATACATGAATACATGAATGGAATGCTCGACTTCGGATACGTTGACTATCAGATAAATGGGTAATTAGGTGGTTGGAGTGTGAGATGTGGATGTGAATGTGGATGTATCATGTCCATCATGTATTGCAGTGACGAGACTTGAGTTAGAAAGATGGTGAGAATGCTGGGTTTAGGTAATGTAATGTAATGTAGTGTAATGTAACGACAGCGATATAAAATAAAATTGCATAGTTTGATGTCCCAGCAGCGGCGAGAAATAAAATGAAGGAGGAAATTAGTCCAATTGAAAATATGAAAGAAAACGGGGAGCGTAAAGAGGATTCCAACTTGCTACTGAGTGACTGAGTCAAGAGTTCCTCTGTAGTAAATACTAAATTACTTAGTCCTTTTCCTCTCCCTCCTGGCGAATTCGTCAGTAGGGATTTTTATCAAATATTCTGTAGAGAGATCATTCTCGCTTTACACATTTTCTTTTTCTCCTTCTTCGCGGAGGAGGGCTATCTGAATCCGAGCTATGAACCGGTAAAGGTGACTGGTAAACTCTGAGAGGGCAACAACCCCGACGAAATTATCAGAGATTATAACAATTGGTTATCGTTTATAACTGTATTCTACTTATAGGTTGACCATATCTGGTGAATCTTTGATCGTTCGAAGCTCTAAAAAGAAGCACCTCCTATACTGGGAAATGATACTTGTATGCCATTAAACGGTATGTTCACTAGGGGGTCGACCCATTTTTAGTCCAATCGTCCAATCGTCACTTTACAACAGAGCGTAGGAGCGTAGGAGCGTAGGTATCGACTGGTGTAAAACAGGTCTTCGTCTAATAGTAGTTGTTGTTTAGTACACGAGTACTGTAATCTTACCTCGCTCAATTAACAGATCAATAAACGTAATGAGGCCATGAAGTGAAGAGATATCTATCAGTCAAGGAACGCAATTCCAAAATGAATGGAGATTTATGTTTGACGCATCAATCACTCGTACTGTCCACAACTCTGAGCAGATGATGAGAAAATCTTTGCGGTAGAGGTAAGGAATCATCTCCCGAGGATACCTAGTACATGATAACTTTTTATGAGCCCCCAGCTATGAACGTGACACGACAACTTGGGATTAGAGACGACGTCCAAAGAAATTAATTTATTCGTTGAGATTCTGTGAGCCTCCTCTCACTTGAGAGCAGAAGCAGGTTTGGTACCGGTATGGGTATTCTATATTACTATGATTGCTGGCAGGTACGAAACACGATGAATTTTCATATACAACCACACCACAGAAACATACCCAAGTAGGTAAGGTAGGTACACGAAGACACGAAGCCTCAACATGCCATATCGGCACTCGTGCAATGCAATTAATTGTATGGGTTCAAGAATGATGTCTGGTACCAAGCAATTATACCATCAATTTTTATTGCCGCGACTTCGTAGGCGTTACAGTAAGGAACTTTGTAAGATTACCTGTACAATCATACTCAGAGTACTTGTAGAGTATATCCCACACACAAAGACCAGGAAATAAATTGTAAAAAATATCATATTGCATATAATAGACAGCAAAATCCCCATCTCTTGAGCAACCACCATTCGAATTCATAAACTGGGCTAAATTCAGGATCCATAGAAATCGAGAACGGAAAGTGTTACAGAGATTCACTTCTGTGAAGTTGTGTGTTTCGATCTTTGGTGGCGAAGTATTTATACTGGAACCAAAGTTTAATAAAAAAGAAATTGGCAGTTTTTGTGATGAGATTCGTGATCTTTTATGAGTTGATGTGAGAATCATAGATGGATGGATGTATTCTAGGTCTTTGAAACTATTGTAATGAACTTACTTATCTTTTTATAATAGTCCTGTGAAATAGGTGTGTATTGTTGGGTCTATTTGTATATTTTCCATATTAAGGTTCAGGGCTTTCTCGCTTATGTATCGTTATAAAGTTTATGTACAGTACTCGAGTAGTATAGTAAGTATAGTACAGTATTTTCATGAATCCTTTGAGTTTCTCCGCAAAAGCTTGATTCAACTTGGTAAAACGAGATTCCTTGGATCTGGATGGGCCTTCTTTATGGTATGGTGGATATTTCAAGATTGTGGTCTGAATATCATCATCGTCCACTTTTCTTTGATTGAGATAATCCGGTAGTTCTAGTAAGCTTAAATGGTTGGTTAGAGTGGATATGTATAGAACGGCCACGTTTGTGTTATCGAAGATCATCTAGAAGAAGAGTCTCAGATGATGAGGGAAAGTTAGGAACTTGGATGGAATGGAACATCTTTGGGTAATAATGAAGTGTTTGCAGATTCTTGACTACTTTCTAATGTTTTGAAATGGATTGGTAGGAAGTCTAGTAGCAAGTAGTAAGTAATACAGTGTAAGGTAAACCAAAGAGATAATTGATTCTTATTAACAAAGGAAAAGAAACAAGGCCTTTTTCGATCTTCTCTCTATTATGGTATTTTGGTATTTTCCTTTGGGGATGAAACAAACTCTATCAAGGACCCATGCTGGATCCCTTCCCTGACAAGATTGATATAGGTAGGGTTAAATGTGGTTTCCCGCTGCAGTGTTCCGTGCTATACCTATAAAATACCTGAAAGGTTGAAATAAATCGCCAATTAAATCATGGTAGAAGGACTGATTCGTTATATGAATGTCTAGAGAACGGGATACCACCTTTAGTCACTATAGATTCGCTGTATGGAAAGAATAGATTGAATGGCTATTGTACACTCACTATCCGATAAGGATTATATTTCGGTAATCATAACCCATAACCTTACCCAAAATATTTAAGCAATTCTATAAAAAGGCTAAAACTACCTAGGTACGTACTACTTTGGATCGAACCTGTCAAATTTAATTCTAATTGGCTTAGTGGATTGATACCATGGTGGTCTACGACTTTCTCTAGCTACTACCTTCTCATACTCACCTTCTTCTTTACACATTCTCTCCTTTTTGCTTCCTCCACCACCAGGCACTCTCCTGCACTGCACTGGCATACAACTTTCGCTCGAGCCTCAACTCAACAACTCCACAAGTCGAATATTTAAACACAAGACTAGTCGAGTTATACCTCCACATATGGTAGCAGTACTGTACTATAGACAGTCTTCAACCTCAGATCATCCAGTCATTACAATCACACCTCCAAAGCCATTCAAAATCTTGTCTTTCTACAAATCTTCCTCCACCTTTTGTTTCTTCATCTCTTGAAACTTCACCCACACATTTACACCCATTTCGTGCAGGGTTCGAAATCTGGTGGCGTCAGGGTACATTACTTTTTGTGCTTTTTCCCCTGCAGCAAGTTGCAGTTGCATCAACCCGAAACCTTCTGTATAGAGGATTTCTATTCGTCCGTTTGCAAGTATTGTACTACGACCTTAAAGGAGGAACAATTTGGTCTCTCACATTGCATTTCAAGGATTGATTCTTGATTGAGAAGAATTTAATCTACTCAAGTGGTGTTTCACAGATCTGCAGTCAAAAGGACAAATACCATCCATCCACCAAAGGAACAGTCCCATCGATACATATCTTCCTAGTCTTCCATTCATCTTGTCTGGCTTCACAACACTGAAGCTGCAGTAACATATATGAGGTCATCATGTTACGATCACTTCGAGGCTTAGTTGTAGGCCTCTTACCAAATAACATTGAACCAAATTACGAATTGATCCATCCAAATGGAATTTCCTCACCAACATCACCAACGTATGCTGCCAAGAACGATGCATTATCTCAATTGGGATTATTCCTTACACGATTCCTCTTCTTCCTTCTACCTTCGCCTCTACAACGACGCCTTCGACCGGCTCATTTTAAGCCTCAACGGTTATACCCAACATCCTACCTCGATGGACTTCGTGGAGTCGCTTCGCTGCTTGTATTCTTTTGTCATTTCACCGAGAATAATGTACAATTCATGTTACCCTCATATGGCTTGCCAATAGGTGATATTGTTCCATCCTCTTTCATGCAACTTCCTTTCTTTCGAGTACTTTACAGCGGACGACCCATGGTTCACATCTTCTTCGTTATATCTGGATTTGTTCTAGCTTTGAAACCCTTAAAGCTAGCTCGAGCACAAAATTATGGCAGTCTTCAAACAACTTTGTCATCATCCGTCTTTCGTCGTGGAATGCGACTTTTCTTACCCACTACCGCCTCTACGTTCATGGTTATGATATTTATTCACATGCGCTGGGTCGGAGTTGTAGGACTTGAGACGCTCTCCCTTCAAATTATGGATTGGATGCAGGGGGTCTGGATGATAGGTTATTCCTGGGACTGGGACAAATTGTGGTGGCCAAAGTACGATGTTCATGTCTGGACCATTCCCATTGAGATGGCACAATCCATGTTTCTGTTCGTTACTATTACCGGTTTAGCCAGATGCAAAGTTTGGATTCGTCTTGTCATGTTCGTTTTGATTATGTTCTATTGTCTTAGGTGTGGACGATGGGCTGCATTCGAATTCATTGGTGGCGCGCTGGTGGCAGAAGTAGGACTGATTCAACAAGCAAGAGCTGAACGAGACCTCAATAAGGAGATGCCGGTCTCGGATGAAGAATCTTCCAGTTCATGGAAAACATCAGCCGTCTATGCATTTTGGACCGCCAACTTTATCTTTGCCATGTGGATCGCAGGATGGCCAAACCATGATGTAATGATGACTCCTGGACTTAGTCAAATTGCGCCTTACACAATGGAGCCATTTTGGTCCCAGAAGCGAGAGGAGGAACAAGCTTTTTTTTGGTTCGCGATAGGGGCCATGCAAACTGTCTTTGCTTGTCAACAACTTCCTCTGTTGCAAAAATTCTTCACCTCTGGACCAGCGCAATATCTTGGTCATATTTCATATGCATTATACCTTATGCATGGACCGGTTCTCGACGTATTTGGTCATCGTTGGATGCCATATGTTTGGTGGTCAGTAGGTGGACTCGAGGACGTTGGTATGTGGGCTCGAACGTTTGCTTGGTGGGCCGGAATGCTTGGTTTGGCAATACCCATTTTCTGGGCCGCCGATGTTTTTTGGAGGGCCGTGGATACTCCTTCGGTACAATTTGCAAAGTGGTTAGAGGAGAAATGCATTGTGAAGGAAGATTGATAATTTATTGTGAAACGGGGTGGAAAATGTATATTGGGAGCATTTGCAAGGCGTTCAAAGATATCTCGGGATGTACAATGGGCGTATGATGATGATGGATGGGAGACATTCTAGGTATTATTTTGGGACGGAATATAAGGTTAAACATGACGGAGGTATTATATCATCTTAATTGGTGGGAGTCAGGGTGTGTGACAGGTTGATTTGGATTCATCTCATCTATAGACTTTTTTTTAAAGAAGGAAAATAGAAATCCGGTAATCTTCTCAAAGCAAAAGTATAATTTACGGATGAGTACGATAGTTATGGCGAGACATGTTTACTCAGTAATTCTTACAGTACTTGAGAAATAATACCGAGGCTTATCACATCATCTGAGTGGCACAAAAGTGTAGTGTAGTGTGACGTTCCGATCCGGGCCATACAGTATAAGCAGGGGCGGGAAAGCGGGTTGCGGGTTGCGGGCTGTGGGTTGGCTCGTGATTCGGTTCCCGGTGAAGAGTGTGAAGAATGTAACTCGTGTTCGGTGTCACACCTAACCTTAACCTTATGTCACGGCCAATTGGTGGCGTAAAAAACACCTGAATTACTCTGCAGAAGAGTCATCCGTCAAAGTCTGAATGTCGGTATCACTTCCAAGGTTGTTTATTAAACCTTTTGTGGATGCTGAGGGTGAGGGTGGGAGTGAGGGTGAGGATATGGGTGAGAGAGAATGGGATGGGATGGGATGGGATGGAATGGGATGGGTATGTACACACTTACTTACTTTGCATAAACTCGAGTAGACAAAGATTGGATATAGTATGGGTATGGGTATGTTTATTGGTATTGGTGATGGGTTTTGGTGGCTGAAGCTCTGTTGGAGCTGAGGTTGGAAGTACTAGGTAAGGTGTTAGGTAGGTAGGTAGGTAGAGGTGGGGGTGGGAGGTATGATGTGTGGTGTGACGGGGTGGGGTAGGGTGAAGGGGGAGGGTGAGGGAGGAGAGCTGAAATATTTGTGTCATGAATCACGATACCTTGATTGTTTATTTCTGGGTGGCACATTGGTGGCTATGGGGGTTCTCATAGTTTGGGGGTTCTACGGCATCTGTGACTATCGAGGCTTTTATAGGATGGGGCTTCTACGGCATTTTTCCTATAGATCCTGATCGAGTTATTTTGCATTTTAAAAGATCGGGCTGTTGGTTACTACTGCAGGTGTAAGGCTGTACAAAACCCACACTAAGTTCCTTGTTGGGGGTACATAAGGACACAGAAAACACAGAGGATACCGAGTACACAGAGTACACAGAGTACAAGGTACATGAAGTACATGTCAGCACCGATTTACATTATTATGTCATTGAGGGACAAGAGGACTTTAAATATGGATGTGGAGAATGGGGAGATTGGGGTTGTGGACGATAAAAAGTTGGTGGAGCATCCTGTGAAGGAAAAGAATCATCTCATTACAAAATATCGAGATTATTTTACTGGGAAACTTCAGGTGAAGTTTGGGAAGAGTCATAGATTTGATCAGGGGCCTTTACAAAAGGATAATATCACATCAATATCTCAACCAAAATCTCACACACAAACCACAACTATGTCCGCCAAATCCAACACATCCCAGCCCATATGGACCTCTGATACCTCCAAAAACAATCAAACAATCATCTCCGACATCGACTCCGCAACTCATAGCATCCAATCCATTTTCCGCGATCTCAAATCTATCACCCCAGAAGATGCAAACACACTTCTCCACCTCTTTTCCTCTGAAATCAAAGAAGTTCAAGATGATAACACACTCCTTCTTGAAAAGACAGTGCAACTTCTTTCTTCCCAACCTGAAACCTCGGGGATTGGGCAGAGTTTAACAGCGAGTTTTGTGAATACGCTTTGGGATGCGTTGCCGCATCCGCCGATGAGGAGTTTGGATAAGAAGTATAAGTATCGAGATGCCGATGGGGGGAATAATAACATTAGGATGCCGGAACTTGGGAGGGCAGGGACGGCGTATGCAAAGAGTGTTAAGGCGGAAAGGGCAGTGAAGAAAAACTTGCCGGATCCGGGTGAGCTTTTTGATGGGTTGATGATGAGAGGAAATGATGAAAATGGAGAAGGTTACAAGGGGAGTCCGACGGGAATCAGTAGTCAGTTGTTTTACTTGGCTACGATCATTATTCATGATCTTTTTCTTACGGTGGGTTCCTTAATTTCTTTCTCGTGCTATGCTTCAGTATTTAGTAGTTGGAGGGGCTAATCAAAGGGAATAGGATCATAATGATATGACGAAATCGAAGACGAGTAGCTATTTGGATCTTGCACCTCTCTATGGTTGTAATCAAGAAGAACAGAATGCAGTTCGAACATTTGAGGATGGCAAACTCAAACCAGATTGTTTCTCCTCGAAGAGAATCCTTGGGTTTCCACCCGGTGTAGGGTGTTTTTTAATTATGTTCAACCGATTCCATAATTATGTGGTTGGAATGCTTGCTCAGTTAGTATTTCAAGTTTATTTCCCCTCATTCTACAGGCAAGACTAATTATCTCCCAAGAATCAACGATAATAACCGCTTCACAAAACCCAAACCAGATGCGGATAAAACTACTTTTGATAAATATGACAACGATCTATTCCAAACAGGTAGACTTATCACTTGTGGTTTATACGTCAATATTGTCTTGAAAGATTATGTTCGCACAATCCTAAATCTCAACCGTACAACTTCAAAATGGGATTTAGATCCGAGGGTTGAGGAGACGAAGAATCTTTTGAATAAACCCGCTGCTGAAGGGGTCGGGAATCAGGTCACTGCCGAGTTCAATTTGAGTATGTCCCATACGCTTACTTGCGAAATCTGTTCATAGAGAGAACTGACAAAATAAAGTCTATCGCTGGCACTCAGCCATTTCCAAACGAGACGAACAATGGACCAACCAAGAATACGCCAAACTCTTTCCCAACAAGAAGCCAGCTGATGTTACTCTTCCTGAACTTCTCAGAGGTCTCCATACAATGGAAGTAGAACTCCCTACCGATCCTTCTCAACGCTCTTTCGCAAATCTTACTCGTTTGTCTAATGGATCATATGACGACCAATCCTTGGTATCAATTTTCCAATCTTCAGTTGAAGATCTCTCTGGAGCCTTCGGTGCCTCCAACGTCCCTCCAATCATGCGTTCCATTGAAATCCTCTCGATTCTGCAAAGTCGTTCTTGGAATATGTGCACGCTAAATGAGTTCCGTTCTTTCGTGGGGCTGACACCTCATAAATCATTTGCTGATATCAACCCCGATCCGACTATTGCAAAAAGACTCAAGGAATTCTATGGGAGTCCTGATGATGTGGAATTTTACCCGGGTGTGGTGGTTGAGAAAACTAAGCCAGCTATCGTTCCTGGGAGTGGGCTGTGTACGGGGTATAGTATTAGCTATAGTATATTGAGTGATGCGGTGGGATTGGTCAGAGGGGATAGGTTTTATACTACGGATTATACACCGGATAGTCTTACCAACTGGGGGTACGTTTTCTCCTTATTTTCACTTCCTCTTCCTCCCTTTATTCCCCAACATATCAAAATTATACACTAACGTAGCAAATTAGATACAACGAAGTGCAATTCGATACTAATATTGACGATGGCGCTGTGCTTTACAAATTAGTCCTCCGAGCTTTCCCAAATTACTTTCAGGGAAATTCTATTTACGCACATTTTCCATTCGTAACACCTCAAGTTAATCTTGAGATACAGAAGAGCTTGGGTAGAGAGGGATTGTATAGTTGGGAGGTACCGAAGAAGAAAGGGGAGCTATTGAAGGTTGATAGTTGGGAGGAATGTAAAGGGATTCTGGAAGATAGTGTTAATTGGAAGGTTCGTTTCTCAACATTCCAGTTTTGAAGGAAGAAAATTGTAAGCATGCTAACTATGAAAAAACTAGGTAACATGGGGTCCAGCAATTGGTTTTCTAACTTCTCAATCAACTACCGCCTCCTCGAAAACTAAGACTCCTGAAACTATCCCCCCTTTCTGTCTCGCAGGCGATGCTCCTGTGAATACTACTTCTCGCTCTCTCATAACATCTTCTTTCTACGATCTACCTACTGGTGGTCATGGCCACAAAAATGATAAAGAAAATCCTGATTGGCTATCTTCCATCACTCAGTTCTACACCGACAACACGGCCGATTTGTTTGAGAAACATAAAGTTCTCATTCCGACCGGTAACACTTCTACTCATGCCAATGGAAATGGCACGAGCACAAAACGTTACAGGATTGATCTCGTAAGTGATATCGCAAACCGCGTCTTCACCCGTTTCGCAGCTGGAGTTTTCGATATCCCTCTCAAACTCGGAATGGGCAATACAGTCGACGTCAACGTCACCACCGATACCGAAGATGGATACACAGAAGAACAATTATATGGAGCCCTATCTATATGTTTCATATGCATCTTCATGAATCTCGACGTCACCAAGTCCTTTGCCGTAGATCAAGAAGCTCGAGCTGCGGCGAAGAAACTAGGTGAGATATTGATGGAGAACACGAAAGGAGGTAAGATTGGAGAGGTGGTAGAGGGGTTAAAGGGGAAATTGCATAGTTTGGTCAATGATGATGAGACGGAAAGACAGGTTGAGAAGGGGGTGGGGAAAGAAAAAGATAGGCTGGCATTGAAGGTGTATGGGAGGGAAATGGTGGAGAGGTTTGTGGAAGGGGGAAAGAAGGTGGGATGGGGAGTTGAGAGGGTGGTTTGGGAACAGATGTTTGTGCTTTTTCTATTTTCTATCCTTCATTTTCTTTACTAAACTAAACGCCTTTTCCCCATGGTCCTGTTCCTGTTTATTAACAGATCTCGCTGACTCAAAACTCACAGTCTCCCAACCTCAGCAGCAATGACGGCAAATCAATCACAGCTCCTGTCACAAGTCCTAGATTATTATCTTAGTGATGCCGGAAAATCACATCTTCCACAACTATACACTCTTGCACATGAGAATACCAAGGAAGCTGATGATGTTTTGTTGCGCTAGTATGTTTCTTCTCCTTTCTAATTTCCTTTCCTTTTTGCTTTTGGTTTCTTCAAAACAATCCCAAATCACCCCCACAAAAGATAGGATAAAAATTGTAAACAGAAACTAACACAAACAAAAAGTTTCCTCGAAGCAGCCAGGATCCACGGTACTGTTGCAGTCTTCCGCGCATACGATCCCCCACAAACCGCAACCCCCTCCTCAACCATTTCTCTCGGCACCTCCTCGCACCAATCTACACCACACATTGTATTTCAACCCCCCTCTCAAAATCCCTCTCAAACTCAAATTCCAACAACCACAACATTCCCCCACCCCTCCCCCGGAACCATCGCTCTCCTCAATCTCCCCCTAGCACATCTAGACCCTTCAATCTTTCCCGAACCCGAGAAAATTGATCTAAAGAGGGATATGGCAGGGTATCTAATGTTTGGAGCAGGGAGACATGCGTGTATAGGGAGAGATGTGGGGGTGAAGGGAATGGTGAGGGTTTTTAGGGAGATTGTTGGGTTGAGAGGGTTGAGGTTGGAAGGGGGGATCAAGACGGTGGAGACGGAGGTGGGGAGTGCGTATCTTGATGGGAGTTGGGGGGTCGTGGGACCGTTTCCGATGGGGTTGAGGGTGGTGTGGGATGAGTAGGTGTGGGTTTTATCATAGGAGAGAGGGGAAATAATAAGGGGTTTGATTTTTCGATGGGGTTTTTTTATGTTATGTTTGGTAGTAGGATAGGTTTAATGCGGAAAGGGTCACGGTGTTTTTAATCAATATTCGAGATTTCTGTACTAGCAAACTCAGTATTGAGACACCCTTCAAGTTCTCACATCCAAATTCCTTTCACACATGTACAATGTCATAATGCGATAGATATCACTCTAATGATTGAAACTCAGTATACGGATTCACTCTAGAATACACCTCTCCAATATATATCACGATTCTCACTTCATATTGTATTCCATCCCATCCCATCCCATCCCATCCCATCCCACATATCCACACAACCACAGAACCCCTAAATCATTTATCTATCTACTCATCCATCTATCATCATCCATCACCTATCATATCCATTAACCCATCACCTACTCGAGTAATCCCCCAAACAAATCGAAACGAATTGAAAACAATAAGAAAAATGCCTCTCCCTGTACTGTATACAGTATATCTCTCATATATAATCATCTGAATTGTAATCACCAATCAAACCAAATAATACTCGTGCTTGCTATATTAGTATTCGCATCTGATAATAAGATTCATGAGAATGAGAGTAGGTATTTATTTATATATGTACTACGAGTTACTCAAGTAATATTATTTTCTTTGAAAACTTGACATTGTGTACGTACTGTAAGATTATATTAAACTTGGGGTATGGATGTGTATCTATATTCTATGTATGGATGGAGAGGGACGAATAGATGAAAGTATGAATAATAGATAAATAAAAGAACGAAATAGATGAGTAGATATAACATATTGATTTTTTTTATTTTATTTTTTTTCCTCGTAGAAATATTTATACTCGCATATCAGTGCAATGCCATACCGTGACACAAAGATATTGGAGCCTAAGAATAGGATAAATTGTAGCATCTTCGCTTTTGAAAGATATGTACGCCATGCCACTTGTCCTTGCTTTCTGTGTTGAATTCATCTATATCACTGTTTTCATTCATGGTTAGTTATAATAATAGTGATATAATACTTAATAATTATTATTGTTATTATTTATTAATGATTCTCAGCCAACATTTCCGAGTTGTGTATAGAGTGATTATCGTATGAGTATAAGTAAATATGACATATTAAATAATATTTATATCAAAAGATTTAGCTGGGAATATGAGCTGTATATGTAGTAGGTAGTAGCAGCCTCATTCGCCCTTAATGATAGAGATTTGGACTTTTGGAATCTAGATAGCTTCTTCGATTATGATATTCAGTATCGAAGGAGGCAATGGTTTCACAATAGATTTTCGAGAATACCAATATACAAAAGTGAAAGGAAATACTCAAGTATGATTTTTGAATTAGATGCTCTTGACGAACCTAAATAATACGTAATTCATATATATATATCTCATTTACACAAGAGCGTTAACAGTAACTTATAAATTTTAGATATATATCCTGCTTCTCTCATCATATCACCTCTTCAAGTTCCTCTTATCAAAATAGACCTGGAAAATGTACTCTTACGAGTATACTAGTATAAAAGAATCTTCTACTGACTGTAAGATATTTATATACATAGTCTCTCAGCTGCTGCAGACATTGAAGGATTGCGTGCGAAGTGGAAACTCGAATCGATGCGAAGAGATGTGCATATAAATAATTAAATTCCATCCTGGCTGATATACCTCTGTTGCAATTCGAAGACACTTGTCGTCGCTTTGATTGGAATGTGATTGCTGTTGCAATTGATTGATACTTGCACAGAATTACATTTACATTGTCAAGGTTTGAATGATCAGTGACAGTAACAACAACAACAACTATTTGAAAAGGACAAAGGACAAGAGGAAAAGAATACAACATGTGCATGTACCTACTTTACAATATATATATCCAAAAGTATCAACAGAACCCTAAATCGCTTCCCGAGATTAACTCAACTACATCAGTACATCACCATATTATAAGATTGTAAACGATGAAACAATGCAAGTACTTGGGATGAAGAAACAGAAGTAGTATGGATAGAAGTGAAAGTTTTTATAATACAGAGGTATAAACAATTGATAATGTGATATTACTTCTATACTCGAGTAGTAGATATTTATTTAGTCTTCAGTAAAAAGTGCCTGCGAAATTTCTATATCTTTAGTACCATGCATGTACTGGCCTGTTTGGCGTTGAGATCAGAGCTCAGAGCTCAGAGCTTAGCAATATAGGTAAGTAGAAAGGCTTGCCGGATTGACGCTTTTGTATTTCTAAGTATTTCTTTTCTTCTCTTAAGAGGGCTGGTATTTTGTATTTATTTTTGGGAGAAATGTTTGGGTTTTGGTTTGGGGTGGTAGATGATCGTAAAATGTTGTTGGTATGATATGATATGGGACGGGATAGGATACGATACGATAGAATGCGACAGAATGGATGGTTCGTGTGGTTGCTGACGCGGAAGTTGTGATGAGAGTGGTGTGGAAAGACGGTAAAAGTTAATAGGGGATGAATGCTTTGATTGTTATTGAAATGAGAGAATTGAATGTGAACCTCTGAACAGCAGAAAGTGGGAGTTGACATAAATTCGCTGACATTATTATACATTATAGACAGTAATCAAACACTCATTAGACGCGCTTTTCCTCGAAAACAAACGCCTCGCCTCCAATTAAGAATCGCCTTCCGAAAGAAAGTACCGCTATATACATGTGGGTGCTGATTGTAACCTAGTCGTGACTCATTAGACGCTACACATAAAGGCCATGATCCCGATTTTGTTCCCTCGGCATTCAAAGATTCGCCTATTCTTAAAATTTAGCATTCCATTTCCATCCACTACCATAGCCCCTTGCGACCATCATGGCCACAGCACTGGCGCCATAGCATATACCCGTGAACGAAATCAACCCCCAATATGCACCACCGCAAGCCTCGATTAGAGCCCCAGCAATCGGAACACCAGTTAAACATCCAATGCTGACTACCGAATAGCAAGTCGCATAATATCGACCATAATCTTTGGTCTCGCATAATTGGCCTACGCAAACAGGCGTTAGACCGACGTTGCTACCGCTTGCGAAACCAAGTACTATGGCGGAGCAAATTAGACCCGGGTAGGTGTTTCCGAAAGGAAGCCATACGGCGAAGCAGGCAAAGACGGTAAGGAAGAGGGCTAGAAGGAGAGTATTAAATCGACCAATAATGTCGGCAAGTAGACCTGGTAAGAAACGACCAAAAACTGATGCAGCACACATGATGGGTAGAGATTGATAAGAGATTGCCGAGGGAAATCCTTCATAGAGAGCATAAGATGTGATATACGTGACTGGGAGGAAAAATGCCCATTCGAGAAGATATACACCTAGAACAGTGAAGGCGAATTCCGGCTTTTTGAAGATTTTAAAGTTTGGGTGAGGGCTTTGGGCGGTTCGAGAGCGGGGAAGACGAGGTTTGATGAGGAGATTGGCTATAACTGTGACGAAAACGAAAATAAATCCCATTACTCGCATTGTCCATGCGAACTATATATGAATCACTTAGCAATGTACTGTATAAGATGGCGAACTTAGGGGAGATTATATGCTTACACCAATTTTCGGGATGAGGTTCTCCAAGAGAAGTGGAAAGACAATACCACCAAAAGCGCCACCAGTGGAGGCAATTCCAGTTGCATATCCACGCTTCTTATGGAACCAGTGACCAATCACTGCGATTGATGGAGTGAAGGTGAGTGAACTGGCAAAACCACCAAGTATACTGAATACAACGAACCAGTGCCAGTACTCTTGAGATAATTAGGTTTGTCAGATTACATATTTTGGGTTTGACAACTTACCAGTACATTCCCCAAATAGAAAAACCGAAAGAACGAGTAAACCACTTCCTGGTAGCACCAAATACCTTGGCCCATAGATATCAAATGCTGGTCCAATATAGATGCCACCGAAGAATAAAATGAATGAGTATAAGGAGAAAATCCATCCAATTTGCGAATCAGAATATGCTGCCAACTGGTTCGTAGACAGATAGGCTTGAAATGTACCTGTGGAATTCGCAATACCGAAACTGCAAAACATGCCACACCATGATCCGAAAACAACAAGCCAAGCTTGCAATCCACCCTCGGGATAATTAAAATCATCCTCAGAATCTGAATCGGACGGCTCATCTGCAAGTGGATTAGGAATTGAAGTACAGGTGATAATGACCTCTATCTCTTTCTCTTGTCCTAGAGCCCCAAATAAAGAGTCTCCATTCAGATTCTGTTCGAGGTCAATTCTAGAAGGAAAGCTATTATTGGCCTGCGAGTGGTCCATGATATGCTTAGTGGCGAGGGAACTTTCCTGTGTGTTTTCAATGCGGATGTGATGGTTTGAGATAAAATATGAAGGAAATAACCACTTGATATATGATGGATGCGGCAGGGTAACTTAGGTCGAGCAAAACTTCTCCTCTACTTGTCAGTGCCCAATGTTGCGACCCAGCTTAGCTGAACATCAGTCCTTGCAATTCTAGATCATGTCCTCAAAGCCGACAAGCATATATAATCTTAGAGCGTGATCAGATCACTACAAAGCTCTCAATGGCACACACTAGTTTCTTGAAAATGCTAGTCAAGGAGACTTACCAACACAAATCTGGAACAGATCCGTAATCCTAAGCATTGCTTAGAACGCTCTGGAGCATAGGAATGAACTCATGTCGCCCACGATACCCAAAATAACGAAAATGATAGATGAGATTGCACAAAGAAAGGAAAGTTAAAAAAAAACGAGATGGTTCCCCACCATTTTGCGGTCAACGGGGAAGTTTAATAGCTCACCGTGAGCGACGAGCAGCCCTGTTAGACCTTGCGGGGGCGGGAAAAGTTAACCGATTTTGGAACATTAATGCATATCTCAATAAGTCGTTTCAGTTCAGCGGTAACGATTGTATCCATTTTTTCATAGACAAAGTTGACAATCTGATTTGAAAGTACTGATGTGATGTGTTTTTGTTTGAATAATGAAAAAGTTGTGAAGGGGAACAGAAAATCAATGAGAAATATCGTATCTATTTTGGCGATATCCAAATGAGGACTAGCGCATAATTCTCGGCAGAACTTTAACCTTATCCGAAAGACATTTTTCCATATCCAAGCTTTATCTTTATCTTTATTCTTCATTCTTAAAAGTTTTCCTCCATCATAAACTAACTCATCACTTCAGTGGAAATCTATCAACATATCCTCCTTCATGATCTCGACCAAAACCTTGTTTTCTATGGACCTAGTAACCTTATAACAATGTATTTGTTAAAATCAACAACACCGAGGAATCAATCACATTTTCCATGCAGTACATGCGGGTCCCTCAAGTATTTTTGTTCTAGAATGACAAGATTGGGCTGGGAGACTTCTATTATCAATTTTAATCCATCTCACGAAGCACTTAAAGATGGATTCGGGTCAATGCACAATCTGTTCAACTTCTGGGGTGAATGGCAACCAGGGTTGAACAAGATGTTTGCATTTCTCCATTTAGGTCTGGGCACGTCTATCACCTCGAATGTGATTTTAATGTCTGAGAATGTTCACATGGCTCGCAAGTAACATTATCGGTGTGGCATTACTTACCAGTGTAAGCTTAAGTATTGCTGGGTCAAGTGGAGAAACTTTTTTTTCTTGCCAGCAGGAAGGAAGTCTTATCATACGGCAGGCGAGTCAATCCTTGATGAAAGCATAATTCGCTACTCATGTCGCCAGAAAGTCCGCAACTCGGGAACTAAGAAAACTGGATTACCCCCTTGTATATAGTTTACCAGTATATGGTACGTGCTGGTCTACCCGAGTTACGGACTTTCTGGCGGCATGAAGTACCGAGTGCATGTGCATACATTCAGGAACGAATCCACAACTTCCAAAGTTCTCTTGTATTGCTAAAATTAAATTGAAAGTGATTGGGTCAAGAAAAGGGTGAAGATTCGGGCTATCAACAGAAAAGGATGACTCGGGAACCTTTGACAATGGATTGAATATTTCAGAGTTAGATTTTGAGATATTCAGCCAGACTTTCAGTGCGTGACTGGCCTATTAGCGCTCTCGTCTTTGGAAGCGAGAAGTATGAGGTATCTATATTCAAGAATGCGATTTGTTGCACATTTTAGGAAAATAGCAGGGCGATGGACCAGAACAGATGCGGACTACGTGTATCGCAGAAGACAAAGAAGAACAAGCACATTGGAACGAGTAAGAACTTACAATCAAAGGAAACGGCTCTTTGAAGAAAGCAATCATCGTAGGAAATGAAAAAGGGTGCATTTCTCTTAAATATGCAATTCCTAATCATAACTATACTTGCGAAATTATCAACAGTATCACTCAATCGACTACCGAAATTCCAATAACCATGGCAAGTCCGGCAAGACTTGAAGAGTTTGCCAACAATCGCGCGAAGTTAGTCGCCGATGAGAAGGAGTATAGAGGGGGTAAGTCTTTCCATACATATATCATAATTCAATTTCGACAGGCTAATCATGCAGATCATGAATTCGTCAAATCTCTTACACCTACTGCCCAGGCAGCTAGCAAAATAGTTTCTCGTATTCAAGATTTCAACCGTCGGTTTCTTTTTGATACTGGACGAATGAAACAAATGCCCCCCGAATTTGGATTTCTTTTCATCAAAGAAGATATAGCAGGGACTGCTATATTCGAGATCGTTAAGAAACTGCCAAAGGGTGCGATTTTGCACGCCCATCATGCTGGCTAGTAAGCAGCTCAAAATTCGACACCCCTTTTGTATCCAGCCCTCTCTCAGACACATCTTTTCTTTTCCAATGTAATTTGGCTCCTAGTTTTCTTTCAAAAGAATTGATGGGCACTTACTGATCCTTGGTCACGAGCAGCCTGCGCGTCGATCGATTTCATCATTGACAAAATGATGGAAACACCGGGTATGTATATTAGTGCCACAAGACCGTTGGACTCGCCGTGGGCCCAAAAGGAGAAGAAAATTAAATTAAAGTTTGTATACAGCACTGCCCAGCCTCGCTTGACCAGAAGCGCAGTGAAAACTATGTGGGATACTGACTACGAACCCGAGTCGCTTGTGCCAGTTTCTCTCGCTGCATCGACATACAGCACTTATGGTCCCACTGATAAGGATTGGCAGAACCCTTCCCGCCCCGGTGTGCATCACCAATCAGGTAAAACGGCTTTTGCCACCTGGCTAAGGAGTCGATTAATTGCTCAAAGAGCTCAGCGTTCAATCGTAAGTGGAGGAATGGTAAGCGAAGGTACCAATGAAACTTGGTCCCAACCGCAGACTGGCATAGGACTGGTGAATACGATGATTCATAATGAACCAATATTCCGACCCTTTCTTAGACGGCTCTTTGAAGGATTACTTGAGGATAATGTTAAGTGGATAGAGATCAGGATGTTTTTTAATATAGGCTTTCAGTTGGAGGGGAGTGATACAGTTTCCGGAGAATTGGAAATGGCAAGGGTGACACTGGAGGAGAGAGAAAGGTTTGCAAACATGATGAAAAAAAGAGGGAAAGAATGGTGGGGTTGAGGAATATCTGGACGGGCTTAAGATATTGGAAAGATGAAGACATTAAAGCAGGTATGCTTCTCTTCCTCGTTTCACTCGGCAAGAAAAGTTAACCTTGAATAGATATGGAAAATTGTATGCGCGTCAAAGAAATCTATCCTGATCTGATCTCGGGATATGATATTGTGGGGCAAGAAGAACTTGGTCGTACGCTCGAAGATGTCACGCCTATCATGCTCTGGTTCAAGAAACAATGCGAGCTCCGCAACTTGAAGATTTCATTCTTTCTACATGCAGGAGAACGCTTGGGTGATGGGGATGTAAATGATGATAATCTTTGGTAAGTACAGCAGAATATCACGTTCGCTTCCCTGAATACCACTAACCATTGCCTACTAAGTGATGCCATTCTTCTCGGCGCTCGACGTATCAGTCACGGATATTCACTTCCTAAACATCCGTTGCTCGAGGAACTCTACCAAAAACATCGCATTATGGTCGAGTCTTGTCCAATGTCGAATGACAGTTTGAGAACAATCCGTTCTGCAAGTGCACATACGGTCCCGATGTTGTTGGCGAAAGGTGTGGGTGCCAGTTTGAACTGCCATGATTTGCAACTGTTGGGACAGGAAATGTCGGGTGTTTCAATGAAATTTTTCATGGCTATCTGGGGGTGGAATCTAAGTTTGGGGGGTTTGGTGAGTGTACTTTTTCTGCGGACTGGTTTTAGTTTGCGTGAGAATGTGTAGGCTGATCCGTGACATAAATAGGGACATCTGGCACAAAATAGCGTGAGGTGGTCGCAATTTGAAGATCAGAATGATGAGGATTGGCAATTGGGGATTCAAGAGGGTGAAAGTTCGCAGGATGGATTGAAGGGTAAGAGAATGAGAGAATGGAAAAATTCCTGGGAAGAGTTTTGTGCTTGGATCGTTGAGAGTTATGATAAGTCTTTTGGAAACGAAGCAGCTTACCAGACTTTATTAAAAGAGAGGGAGGACTTGAAGAAGAAGCAAAAAGAAGAGGAAGAAAGAGAGGAAAGAGAATGGCTTGAAAAAGTGGACGAGCTCGCGAAAAATAGGACTGAGCGAAGAGCAGAGGTGAGAGAGAAAGAGAGAAGAAGAAGGAAAGTGTTACAAAGGGCCAAGGAATTGATAGCGGAAGAAAAGTTGCAAAAGAATCTGGACAAAGACCAAAAACAATGAGATACCGACAAGGTTGAGATATATGATGTGTGGCAAGTGCTAAATACATCAAGGAGAGTCACAGGAAACCTTTAAAAGTCAGGGAAACGGTACATGCGAGTCAGGCCATCTGTATTTTACTTTTTGCTTATGATTATCATTACGATAGTACGTACCACTATGCTATTTTGACAATTTGATACATCCAATTTCCATTAAAAAATCCAACTTTGTATAATGTTCTTTTGATATTAGGTGCATGTGTACTAATACAATTCTAAAGGTTTGTTTGGATGCTGCTTGCATTTTTTGGAGTAGTGAATGTATACAGCAGTAGTATACTTATTCTATTGCTTGTATCGAACACAATAAGTAAATGCATTATTAAGCGTTTAAATTAATACTGCATGTGTATTGATATTAATATTGATATATTGTTCTATTTTCGAAAACGCAACTTCTTTGATGGTATATTCAAGAATGTGAGGATCTCTATATACTATCACCAGATCACCAGTTAACAGACCCAATCTCAATAAACATCAAGGAAAAGGTCTTTGAGAGACCCTACTCGTAGTCTTAGAGGATACTTACTCGTCTACTAGATTGGCTGAAGCCATGCCCTCCGTACACTGAGAGTCTGAGGCAGTCCAAATAATGTTTGATTTCAATCTAAACCAAATCAATCCAATCCAATCTGTGAGTGAGTTTACATATACATATACATATACACAAGCATATGAATTGCAATTGTATCTACACCGACCGATCTGCTATTGCTCAAACAGAAATACAAATACAAATACTCGAATGAATCAGAAATACTGTAGCTATTCTACACAACATCCCTTCCCAAATCTCCTTCACTCTCAGACGATACTGTCTCTCAATCGCGCTGAAAGGAAAGGAAAGGAAAGGATTGAACGAAAGAGGAAGAGCGAAGTGTGTAAGCGATGTGGAATCGATCGTGATGAGATTAGAAAGATACCGCTTGGGTTTGAGGGCTATACATGTTGACTCGGAAGGCTCCGTGCTATGTGTGAGGCGTTTAGTTTTGGAAGGGATCGGTCTCAGGATTCTTTTATCGATGATGGCCGTTGCACATGCGCTGAAGAGAATGGATGGATGGATGGGAGGACAAATGTATCATGGGACTAGTGTTGATGCTTATGCCTAGGATTTGGGGGGTTTCATTATTATTATTATTATTATTATTATGCGGTGTAGAATAGAAGGTGATATGATCTAGCGGATTTGATCGGATATCAATGAACAATTAGTTGACGAATTATCACAATGGAGTCGAGGATTATTTGTCGCGGGATACTTGACGGAGATTCATAAGATTGGTGAGGAAACACATGAATTGCATAATTCACTATAAATCAGCCAAATACATCAAACCCGTTCCTTCCGCACAACCAATATACTCTGCATCCAAATCCTTCGACTTCAAAATACACAACTCCGCAAATATAACCGCCTTCCCTTTTTCCAACTGACCCCCAGGTCCATAAAGATTCATAACCGTCTTCCTCAACTGCACATGTCCCTTGTGCGAACGTCCCGCCTGCTCAAAATGTGCCAAGTCCAAAAAATAAGCAAGTTGATTCGTTTCCGCAATCGCCTCGGGGTCAAATTTCTCATTCATAATTCCCGGGGCGGGATTATCGTGCCCGATATGCGTGGTAAATGCTATGACGCCGTTTTTGTTGCGTTCGGTGTCGAGATGAGTTATCCAGGATTGGGCGTGTGGGTTTATTTGCTTGAGCCAGGCTTCGGTTTCGGCAGGGGGAATGTGTGGTTGGCGTTGGCCTTCGCGGACGAAGATTAGGTTTTCGGGGGGGTTAGAAATGCAAACTCTTCCTAGTTTTATTTTGGAGCTACGGGTACTGGGTATATCGATAATCTTTCTTGTTTCGTTATTTTTGGCTTTGGCGGGAGTAATATAGGATGATGTAAATGTATCTGAAGGATCGGTGTGGGAATCGGGTGTTTCGGAAAGTCGATGACGGTATACGCCCCAGTATCCTTCGTCGTTACTTTGTTTGAGGGGAAGTAGTGTTCCCATTGCTGATGCTACGGGTTGGCTAGAGGCGAATGTGAAGCGAGACTTGGGGACTGTCATGACTTCGCGCCAGACACCTGCGTCGGCAGGGAGTGAGGCCCAAAATTCTTTTACTGGGGGTAATTCTTTCCATGATTCGTAGGTAGAAGTGGATAACCAATATGCGATAAAGGTGGTGGATTTGGGGCCATGTCGTGGGAGCCCGTGACTTTCGTCTTGAAGATGGTCAACGCGATTGGCGGAAGAGGAAAGCAGTTTGTAGAGGGTGGAAATGGAAGTGGCTTTCCCTGGGGTAAGTTCTTCATGTTGAACGCCAAAGATGCCATAGGTGAAGACATAGTCTTTTCCGTCCATATCAGCTAGGAAAACCATGGTGGGCGATAGGTATATTGATTGATGTTGATACTCGAGTAGTAGTGGACAGTAAGGGTGTTCTCTATATATTGTCTCTGAACATGCGTGTCAAGCCTAGCTCTTGAGCATGGAAGGATGATCCTAATATAAAAGTAGGATGAAGGATGAAGGATTTTGAGTACCTTTTATATTGTCTGACTGTGTGTGGAGACTCTCTGGTTTCCGCATGGCATGATATATTTAAATTACGTTGCGGATGTGTTGTTACCTGCACGACATGACTGAGCCACATATAGGCGCTCTCGTGCTGATACTGTACTCACAGTACGACGGCGTCTTGGCCTTCGCAATAGGCTGTTGAGATTGTAGGAATCTATTCATGAAGCCACTTGGCTTGAAATATGTGTGGTCTTTGTTATTTCTTTGTTCATTATACAGATGTATAGATAGGCAAATTGACAAAAAAGCAAATGCCAAAGCCACTAATAAATAGCCTATTCTCTACACTTTACGTAGCCGAAAGCTCGGACCATGTTGGAAAACATTGTGGCAGCGGCGATGAGGTGTATTCTAAACGCCAAGACAAGAGACGGAGTTTATCGAAATTGAGGTTGTCCGCGAAAACAATTCCACTGCGGATTCTAAATGTATTTTTCACCCGTAAGGAGGAGTCAATGACATTATTTCAATCATGTCATGTTGATTATTTACAAGGAGTTACAAGGAGAGAGCTAATCCAGCTTATAGCCTCCAGCGATATATTGTAGTTTCCCGGAATAATATCTTACGTGCGGGTTCACGTTGTGTACTGTATCCGCATTCATGGATACCGAGGCTGCTAAAGAACAAACGCGTCTCCGAATCAAGGTTGCTTGTGAGGAATCGGAAGAATAAACGAAAGGTACTTGACATACGGGATAATATAATCTTGATCATGGTGGTATGACCTTCTATACTAACGATCATTAGTGCCAAGGCCAAAAACCAACCTGTGCCCTATGTGAAAAAGGAAGCAAGCTGTGCTGTTATCCTCCTGAGCTTTCGCGAAAGTATGTTCTCGGTTGATCAGTCAAAGCCCCGAGCTCAACTAAGGTTTGTAGACGCAAGAATTATGACGACGATTATATCCGTGATCTTGAAGACAGACAGGTATCAAACCTCGGAGTCTCAATCTCAACACAATGAGAAGCATATGGGTCACGAGATTTTGCCCGTACCTGCACTTGCCAGTACTGACCACACGAACTCTCTTGCTGACGAGTCTGGAGTCATCACTTCAGCCAACGAAGAGGAATCCAATGATCTGCGCTCGCAGGTTGCAATGCAGGAGCTTGCTTCATTGATGCTGACCATGGATATGGAGGAGAAAAGCGAACCGTCGTTTACCATTCCATCGGGCAAGGACAAGTACTCCTCGAGACAGAACAAAACCGCAGTCGGCGACTCGAATTTTGAAATTAAGTTGTCATGATGTAAATTCAGGCGAGGCCAGATTTCATTCAGAAAAACAACAGCACCTCGTTGAATGTTTTATGACTACATTCAATATTTATCATCAATTTATAGAACAGGCAGAGTTGCCGTTCGTTCTGATGAAAACCACGTTCTTAACAGAGCTGGACTTGGGCTTCCGGAATCATGCCTTGCTTTCAGTGGGTGCCTTTCTTTCCCAAATTCAAATTCAAAGGAATTGAGCACTCATCATGCAATGTCTGCCGAAAATATACTATTGAGATGTATACGGGAGCATCCGAGCGACTTGGCTGTTCAAGGGCTTGCACTATTAGCATGGCGAGAGTTGATGCTGGAGAACAATAGCATGGCCTATACTTATATAGGTCGGTACATACTTTCATTTTCTCAAACAACCATTGACGAACCACTCCAGCTATGGCTACAGGGTTGATCCTACATCTTGGACTCCATGTGAGTAATTTAGGACCCGGAAGATCACCAGATTTGACCTTGAACTATGATTCCACGACAGACGACTATATTCGTAAACGCCGAACACGATCGTTTTGGGCGTATTTCTCAGTGGATCAGCAAGTACCCATTAACCCAAGCTATGAAAACATTTATGATAACATGCACGTTGTAGTATGGTAACTTCCAGTCTTGGAATGAATTGCACGATTCACTGGCAACGTACTCGCATCTCATCCTTTACCGGTACCTTGGGTCGTGATCCATTTCCTCATGAACTAGCTCATGACAAGTTCTGCGAGCTATGGCATCTCTGGGATACTTTCATGGATCAAAGGTAGGTTGCCTCATCAATAGAGTACAACTTACTGACAAAGACCAAGTATGCATTTGAGTGGACCGATCAAAAGCCAAACAACGACAAAGTCTTTTGCAACGAGCACACCAAGCCCTCACGGAATTCTACACAGGTACTGATGAAAAATTAGCTCTAAGCAAGAACTACATGCCTCAAACTTTCCTTCTTTTCCAATTGGCATATCACACTGCTGCTCATTCACCGACCGCTTCTAAACGAGCCTAAAGGATCGGAGGCTCTAAACTTTGCCCTGAGATCAGCAACGAATGCAGCTGCCTCGATAGCCAGGATCGTTCGAGCATATCAAAAGTTTCATGGTTTTGCCGATGCCAATCCACAAATCATCGATTATATCCTCAGCGCGTCCGTAATTCATTTACTGGAAGCAACATCTGGTCGCAATTTTCTAGGGAAACAGTCTGCGAATATCTTACGCGGTTGTTTAGATGCTTTAGTCGAAATACAGAGTATGTGGATGCCCCAAGCGAGCAGAGCCATACGGCACATCCAGGAGCTTGCGAGCAAATGGAAAGTAGTATGGGCGTTACCACTATACTTGAGCCAGCGTCTACCAGCTAGTGAGATTCCTCAAACTCATAACGAATTCACAGTACCGGTGCAGAAATGGATGGATGTCCCTGCTGGTAGCGCTCAAATCTCATGTATTTTTGGTATGGGCGAAGTAGCAAACGCGCACATGTATACTGGTTTCAATAATGACTTTGGGGCTTTATGGGATTCAGGTTTATTTGAAAATGCCTTGGAACATATCAATCTACCCCAACAAGCTGTATATCAGTCAAGTCTCGAGTGGCTTTTTGACGAACATTCTGTTGGTTTATGATAGTAGTCTAGGGGATACCAATAGTAGCAGTATCTGCCTCAAAATAGGGGGCATATCGAATCACAATCTTAGACTATATCAAGGCGAACATTCAAGCGGAATTTAGTACCGCGATATCCTCATTTTTAGCACTATAGTACTACTACTACTACTACTACTAAGTATTAAGGACTACTTTGATTATCATTCTTCTTGCTTTTCCCTTCTGTTGATTTGTTTATTTTATACTCGAGTAGATGTGAATTCTATAAAAGTTATATATCTCAAAAGTCCTACTCGAGTAATTCAAAAAGTACTCAATAACTCTAGGAATCAAGAGTTTATAGAAGCCTATAAAAGCCTATAATAAGTATAGACTTCAAATTGTAAAATGTTGTCAATTGTTGTTTGAAATACTGGATGGAATTCGTTCCTTTATATTCAAAGATATGGGAATAGCAAGTTCTCAACCAACTCTCTTACTCAGCTGGCGGGGTCTTCATCCGCAGCCCTGATAAGAGCTACATATTGATTTGTGGGGAAAGTTGTTCACAAGATTACCTGATAGTATAGTTCCGCGATACAGTAAGATGATCTCTTTTAATACTTAAGAACAATGTAATCCCAATTTAGTATCGGTATTCACTTCGTACTTCAATATCTTTAGGAACTGTCTTCATCATCCAAGAGGAAATATGACCAGCTCGACCTCCGCAAAATATCGCGTTGCTGTTAGTCAACACGAGCCCGAATGGTTTGACTTACAAATGTCTGTGGAAAAAACATGTCGTATTATATCAGAGGCTGCTGAGAATGGTGCGCAGCTAGTTACATTTGCGGAAGCATTTATTCCAGGTTATCCAGCATGGATCTGGTGAGAAATGTCTAATTGCAAACTTCTATTTGCGAAGCTAATTGAACAATAGGACTCGCCCAGTCGATCCGGTTCTCTCTACCATCTACATTAAGAATTCCCTAGTCGTCAATTCTGATGAGATGAGAACCATTCAAAACTGTGCCGCCAAGCATGATATTGTCGTCTCTCTGGGCTTTTCCGAAAATGACCATAACTCGTTATATATTGCGCAAGCTATTATTGATGGTGATGGGACGATAGTCATGAAGAGGAGGAAGATCAAGGCTACACATATGGAGCGTACTATTTTTGGAGACGGTTCGGGAGGTAGTCTTATGAATGTTGCTTCGACTCGTGTTGGCAAGGTTGGAGCTTTAGCTTGTTGGGAACATTGCCAACCGTTACTTAAATACCATACTATACATCAACAAGAGCAGATTCATTGCGCAGCGTGGCCCCCAATCTACAATCATACTGGTGGACCTGAGCTATGGTCCATGTCGAAAGAGGGTAAGGAAGTGTTCTTTTCATCAATACAGTCCTGGTGTCGCTAATACACAATTCTCTTAGGATGTCAAAGCATTTCCCAAGTATATGCGATAGAGTCTCAGACTTTTGTTCTTCACGCCACTACCGTCATGTCAGAAAAGGGAGTCGGCGCAATGTCTACAGGAGGAGGACTAATGATGTCAATGCCGGGTGGTGGGGCCTCAGTCATTATCGGACCTGATGGTCGGGTCATGTCGACGCCTCTTGATTCTACAACCGAGGGAATTGTTTATGGAGATATCGATCTCGATCAAGCCATATTCGCGCGCAGTTTCTTGGACGTTTGTGGACATTACAGTAGACCAGATCTTCTATGGCTCGGCTGCGATACCCGCGAACGAAAGCTAAAAGTTGAGGAGAAGTTTGAAATATCGGAGAATTAAGGACGCTATATGATAGAAAATAATTTTCACGGATGATTAGTTCATAATTGAATATTATTACTCGAGTAGTATCACGAATATCACGAATTAATCGAACCCGTGATAATATATATGACTTGCTACTCTATACCAATCGAAAAGCTCTCCAAAACAAAGTCTGAGTACATTGTTTGGCTCAAAACGACTTTGTTTATACTCGAGTACTGCTTCCGGCCTCCATGGCAGATTTGTTAGCTTAGAAGCATCGAGGAAGAGTCGAACTGCAACGCTAGAAAATCTCAAAACGGATATGAATTATAGCATCAATAATCTCAATTCGAAAGCGTCACCTAAATCTTGAGAATAATAGGGATGAGATGAAAATAGGGAATTCTGCTAATGCAAAACCTGGATGTATACTTCGTCGCCTGCTCGAAAACTTATCAGAATAGCATTTCTGCTGTAGATTAAATGCGTTTAAATTCGCTTTCAGGGGGTTTAGCTGTTGGGAGACTTATACCCACTATAAATTGCTCTAAATCGCTAGTTGGGTGCTAAAATCTTAGGGTTCATCGGGTGCCGGGGCTAATAAGTCTACAATTTTAGTAAGGCTGATAGCCTATAACTTTAGGGATAAGCTTAGTGATACACTGCTAGTTACCGCTATATCCGCTAAAGGTGGAGGCGTGACTTTCTCCACCACAAGTTGACATCTACAGTAAGTATCACATCCTGATTTTCGATATTGCTTCCAGCAAACGAATCCTCGCCTTCAACCGGATGTTTCACAAGGCACAGGTCAATGATCTCAAATTAAATTCTCGTAAAAAACGCTCAATTCGAGCTATGAGAAATCAGATTTCCGCAACAGGATATGAATATGAAAGACGGGATAATATGCTGAAAGGGCTCTTGAACATGACAAGCGTAATACAACAGTATGTACAGCTCCCCATCTCTTCATTAAAGGCCCCGAGTCTGATGATAAATTTATCTACGTGGTATGCCACTTGGAAATCATTCCCACTCACCATTGGCCACTCGTCTTTTAACTCCCATATAATCTTTCCACGCATCGTGGCTCGTCATATTTACTCGAATTTTCCAAGGTAAACCCCTCAGTTTACCGAGATTTCCAATATGTGGAGTTCGCTGCTGTGTTCAGCTGTACTGACGATTCACTGGTGCTTGCAGAAATACATGCAGATGCTTCTTGATAAAGTCAAGATTCACTCCACGGATTGCTTATTCCGCTCTTCCCTTGCTTGCTTCTATGATGCCCATAATGCAGTGAGTGGTATGTCAGCCAACATTTGGCCACCTCCTCTTTATCATAACATAAACACTTTTTTATTCTCATCTTCTTTATGGTTTATTGTTCTGATGGTCAATTGACCACCAAACCCTAAATTTATAATGGCAACACAAAATCTCTCTGAAACTACGCCATTACTCAATCACCCAGTCGAACCTCAATCAGAAATTCTCTATCCCAATGGCGATACCTCAGATACCAACCCCGCCGTCCCAGACGATCCTTCCACACTTTACATATGGATACTCATGACCGGGCCCTTCCTATCCGCCTTCGTAGCATCCGTCGATTCATCTATGATAGCTACTCTCTCGTCCCCCATAACCTCCTCCTTCGGCTCACTATCCCATCTCCCATGGCTCGCTTCCGCATATTTCATTGCCAACGCTGCGATCCAGCCACTATCTGGAAAACTCACCGATATCTATGGCAGGCGAAGCGGGCTTGTGCTTGCTAATATCGTGTTTTCGTTGGGAAATTATATGTGCGCAAGTGCGGAATCCGAGTGGGTCCTAATTGCCGGAAGAGTGGTAGCAGGGCTAGGAGGAGGAGGAGTCATGGCAGTGGCTACTTTTCTACTATCGGATCTAGTGCCATTGAGGGAGAGAGGTATGTGGCAGGGGATTGGGAATATGATATTAGGTGTAGGCTCTGGTATAGGGGGTGTACTTGGAGGGTGGATCAATGATAGTCTGGGTTGGAAAGCGGCATTTTTATTGCAGATACCCATCACGCTTTTGGCTACGATCTGGGCTTGGTTCACCATACGCATACCGACTGTGGATGACGGGGAGGGAAAATCAAAACTCAAACGGATTGATTATTTAGGTTCCATCAGTTTGTTCACGACGCTCGTTACGCTACTCCTTGGCATGAGTGCCGGGGGCAATACCGTATCCTGGACCGATCCCATCGTCCTAATCAGTCTCCTCCTCTCATTGATATCCTTCATAATTTTCATCATCACCGAACTTAGATACGCCAAAGAACCCATTATCCCCCTCCCTCTCCTCTGCGACCCATCCGTCGCCGGCGGTTGTCTCACCAATGCCTTCTCCTCCGCATCCCGCTTCGCAATGATTTTCTATCTCCCGCTCTTCCTCGAAGCCCAAGGCTACAGCGCCACCAAAATTGGCCTTCGTCTCGTTCCCGGCGCAATCGGCACGGCCATCGCCTCCATGATCGCCGGAATCATCGTGAAAAGCACCGGCCGGTTTTACAAGCTCGGTATCGCCTCCCAACTCATCTATATCCTAGGCATGGCCTTCATCTGTACATTTACACTACAGACATCTGCATGGCCCCCCTTTGTCTGGTTCGGCGCCATCAACATCGGATATGGAATTACCCTTACCACCACCATCCTGGCGCTTTTATCATCGGTGAAAGCGAAGGATCAAGCTGTGATCACATCTGCACTCTTTGCGTTTCGGAGCACGGGCACGGTATTGGGGATTTCGGTGGCGGGACTGACGTTCCAGAATGTGCTGGGGAGATTACTATGGGAGAAATTGGGGGGGATAGATAATGCAACAGAGCGTATCCAACAAATTATCGATGATTTTAAGGTGGTTAATGGACTGGAGGAAGGATTGAAGGAGTTGGCTTTGCAGGCTTATATGGGTGCTGTGAGGGCTGTGTTCTTTTTGTTATTGGGGTTGGGGATGTTGGCTTTGGTGGCGACGTTGCTGGTTAGGGATCGCGAATTATCTCATAGGATGTCACGATGATCGTCATAGTACGTACTCGTAGTTTTTAAATCTAAATTTGTTCTCTTTCACTGTTCGTGTAAGTGTAAGTGTCCATATTTGAATCATGATAGATAGACTCTGGGATCCATATCACGGAAAGTTCAGAGGATTTAGGAAAACTTTAGGAGGATACTGGGAAAGAGTTTGCGGAGTTTGATGAAACTTGGGGGGAGGGGGAATTTGATGGGGGAGAATATTTGTGCAGCTAGATGAAACTAAGAAGTAATAGGATAACATCTGCGGTACACTTCTTGAAAAGCAAAATTGTGATACCGGTACTAGAAATTAGATGTCTATGGAAATAATAGAAGAGAGTGATCATTACAGAGGGGTGAAGGGGGTAAAGGGGGTAAAGGTAATGGTAAAATACTCGAGTACATTTTGAAACCTTTGAAAAAAAAAGTGAAAATAATGAGAATGATGAATGGGATGAACAGTAAGAAGTCAAGTAATGGAATATCTAGGTAATATCTGAAAAACAATGATCAGGAATACTCGAGGAGAATATGAGTTGTAGTACCTCCCCAAATAGGAAGGAAGGCAAGCGATAGGATCTGAGCGAGGATCTGAGGGAGAGTATTGAATATGAAGCAATAAATCTCTCTATCTCTCTCTTTTCCTCTTCTTTTTCTCCTTATGAACATTCGATATTAAAATATACATCACTACCATTTAATTGAAACAATTTCTGTGGTATGTACTCGAGTATCCTTCAAAGCCTTTTCAATTGTTTTCCCTTTCATATTCATCTATTTAAATAAACTTTTCATATCCTTAGATCTTCATACTAAAACCACATAGATATCAGAGGCAAACAGAGACCAAAAGAAATTCTGGGGCTCCTTGGGAACTCCCACGTTCATATTATCCGTAAGTATCCTGTGTAGTAGTAGCAGTGATCACGGTAAACCGAACAATACTTCTCAATAGCAAACCATCAAGCCTAATCCTAATCCTAATCCTAATCAAAGGGAGCATGATCTATAAAATCACCGTACTCGTCATAAGTGTATCGAGCATAATCGAAGCTTTCAACCTCCTCGACATTAGTGTATCGAGCATGATCGAAAAAGCGAGCTGGCGTAGGAGTGACCGGAGGCGAGCGGATTTGCTGAGACGAAAATGGCTCTTTCGCAACCTTTCCAAATCGATACGAGAAATGCGATGGCTTTTTGGTTGAATCTCCAAGATTCCACAGAGCTTGCGCGTGTCGTTCTTCTTGCGTTGTCCAGGTCTCCGCATTGGATGATTGCGCCGAATCCACTATTTGCGAGATTAGTTGTGGGTAAGAGGTTGAGCAGAGACCACACTTACCATTTTGCTCATTCGAGTTTCTGGTACTTTCGACGTATTTTCCAATGATATCTTTTCTGATCTGTTCGCACATCTCCTCTATTTTCTGCTTCACTAGCAATGAAGTTCTGCCGAGGATCATCCCCTTTTGAAATCCCGTTCCTACCCAAGTTCCACCAAGGTACGGTTTGTGGTAAAGGACTTCTTCTATTCCACCCCGTTGATATTTTACATTCTGATCTCCATCGTTTGGATAAGCGGGCTCAGGAGACGTCGTAAACACCAAGCCAATAGCCGAATTTTGCGGTTTGCCCAAGAACTCAACCCATTCAGTTTCCGAAAATTTAGGGCGCGATTCAAAGACCCATACATCTTGTATTCGGGATCTAGATATATTCTCAGTAATAAACAACGAGATGTTCTTTTCGAATTGCTGCTCTGCCGATAGTAGACCCCACAATCTGGTTCGTTCAGCTTCATTACGCATTTCCCAAGAAACAACACCATTATTGCGTAATGTTTCTCTAACGATTATGTGTCTCAAGCGAACCGATTCCAATTTTGCCATAAACTCCGGGGTATCTATGTCGTACATGAAAGCGGAAAAATGATCCCGCAGTCTCCGCTGCATCTCTTCTCGAGTGCCCGAGGGATCCAGACCTCGAAATGCACAATACGCGCGCCACTTCTTGAGGGTTTCTTTGGGTGGCTCGGTCATGTATCTTTCGGGGCAGCTTGGCGATCTTGCGCTTATCATTCGGGGTTTGAGGCACCATTTTAATATGCCGTCTTCTTTGTTTGCTTCTCCTTGATACACTAATTTGCCCTCGCCATTGAGCGTAAAGCCTTCCATGTCCTCGTGAGTAGCTTCAATGGGGTGGATAAAGATTTCTGTGGGAGTGGAGATGTACTGAGTTCTGATCCTAGCTCCTTGGGGAGGCTTGATTTTCTCCGCTTTGGGGGGTTTGACAGTCTTTGGTGGCTTGGGAGTCTTGATATTCTTTCTTTTGGGCGTAGCTGTCTTAGGTGGCGAGATAGGAGCTTTGGTTCTCTGTGCCTTTGGTGTGGTAATGATTCGAACCGGTGTGATAGATTAGCGAGGGCTAGATGGTGGCTCAGTATTATCTTGTGTATTTTCATTCTTCCTCTGACGCTTCGAATGACGTTCTTCTTCTGAGTCGAGTTCTTCTTCTGACCATGGTTCTTCTTCTGGACCTGACACTTTCTCCAAGTCTGATTCTTCTTTGTACGATGACGTAAATTTAACAGATCTTCTGCGCAACCAACCATTGGTTGATGTGGCGGAAGCTTCATTCATCGATCCATCTTCGTCCTATTCGACCTTAACTTTGGTGACATGTGCAATATCACTCATATGTGGCTTGCCCTTCCTGTATGAGGTATTCTCGTTCGGAATTAAAGTAGACCCTTCGTCCTTTATGTGCTGAAGAGCTCTCGAGGGGGACGATTCTCCTGGTCGTTCAGACGAAGATACATGAGCCTGGGTAGCGTTCATCATGTCTGATTAGAATGAAAGATTATACAATTCCAATCAGCCAACGTGTTGTGAGTGTGATCTCTGAGCCTTATAAGTACAATTTGTGAGTAGGTTGTTTCGTATGAATGCTCGGGATAGTATGGTTTCGTGAACTGAAATACTGAGAGATTTCAGTATTTCAGATAACTGACGCCATTTCGGTTGAGCTCACTCACGAATGCAGAGGGAGCAGAAAAGTTCGGAACTTTCAGGGCATGAAATATTTATCTGGGAAAATGCACAAAGTGGGGAAGTTTGCTTGGGTCTGAGTAAAGTACTTCGTAGAAATTCATTGAATCTCCTCATAAAGAAGGTGGGTAGGTGATCTACCTTAGCTCTGCACACGCACGACTTCTGCATGTGAGCTATAATTTTGATGTTGCAAAAGACGAATTTCAAAGAATGATCTGCAAAAATGGAATTTTTGTTTTCTGCATATGCATAGCTGTATGGCAGTCTATCCATAGTTTCATGGACAAAAATCTATATTTTGTTATGTGAAAGAATATGAATCTCTCAAATGAAATAGACGTTATCTTATCTTTCAAAAAAGTACTAGTGATAAATGTAATGCAATAATAGCGAAGAATGCAGATCGTTGCCACGCTTTTGAACCCACCAAGGTACGGTACTTCACAATCAAGTTGCACCGGCAAGAGATGAAACTAAATCCCATTGGCTACTTGTAAACCTAATCCAGTAAGTTTACCGTTTTATTACCCCGCTTCCCCCACGATGTCCATCCCCCACCTCGCTAGTATCGGGCCGCACCGAGCCATTTGCACTTTAGATAAGCTAATTACTAGATTCCCTTCATATGTTCAATAGAATATGAAGATGAAGATGAAGATGAAGATTCTAATATTACATTTTCAGGACTCTTGGGGATTCGAAATACAATAATATTATACATGAAGCTTCCAACTTTGCAAGCAAACAGCATGGGTTAAACGATCATCTGACTGTGTATAATGTAACCTGGAAACCTACTGTACATTGGTCACGCCCCATGTCATACCATGCATTTCAATACATGTAAAACTGCAAGCGGCCCACAGAACAGAACTTTCTGTACATGTAATAAACACCACAACATACTTATGTTGCAACTTGCCAGAAAGTGCTCACAAATATCGGCACCAAGATAAGAAGAAAAAACTAATAAACTATACCACTCCCTTTAGACGATTCCTCTTAATACGAATACCGAAGATACAACTTAGTTCCCAGATATAAGTAATTCTGTTGGCATGAATACCGCACACCAATCTGGAAATATTTCTATGCAAAAATACATACTGGTACATACATACCTGACCCCGATAACACTTGTAGAAAGCGGTCGCAGAACAATATAATCATCAGGCGCAAACCGATTGCCCTTATCGACGAGTTATCTTCTGAGGAAGAAAGAAACCGATGTGAAGCCTCATGCGAGAAACCTGTTGCATGATACTTACCAGATGGGATTAAAGAATCGGCAAAGGTCGTGGAACCCTCGAGACTCATCTTGATAGCTTTTGTAATAACCTCTTAGCCGACTTTCCACATCCCACCGTTAGTCTCGTGAGTGTGAGATGGAGAGATCTTGAGATACCTGTGCACCCTTCTGGTCTAATTTTTTTGATGCGTAACCTAGACTCACATCCCCAACATCCCCAGAAAGATAGTGTCCGCCGATACTGTAACTTTCCAGGAGAGTCATACATACGTGGCATGACTCCTAGAACCAGAGGGTAGATACGAAGAGCTTTCTGCAAACAAGCATCTAGATAGCGCAGATGGTCGAGCTCCACAGATGTTGTATTTGCCGAAGCCTTGCGGATTCTAGTGGAAAGAGTCACGAGCAAGCAGAAGTTCTGAGGAGGGCACCACTTAGTAATGTACGACGAATAATGAATGTGAGGTAGAGACTTTGTACTGTTGTGAAATGCCCACTATGCTATATTGCATTCATAGCAATTAATCCCCATCATTAACATGATACACATCCCCAATGATCTACATACCGATATTTCACACTATATCATATAACATACATCTATGGAGCATCCTCATCATAGACTTCCTGGTTGTACTATACACATTCCCGCACTAGCCATCGCTCGGCCCCGAGACTGCTTCACAGGCCCGGAAAGCGCCATCATTACCCGATATTAGTTGGATATCTTCCCTGTCCATCTGATCAATGCTTTTTATACCGCTTATTCTTGAAAATCTCTATCTTCGGGCTAATTTCATACTCGAAGTCATCATCCGCCTCGAGCTGCGCCCCATCCATCAATAATTGCCTTCGGGTTTCCTGCTCCAGCTCGTTGAACTCAAAATTTAAAGACAGATTGCGCATATGAGCAGCTAAATCCGAGCTTTGCGTAAGATACGGTAGAATTGGAAGCGGATCAGGCGCCATGTTTATATGTAAATAGTGCTGCTGTCGAGCCTGATGATAAGGTAGTAAAGCTTTGGTGCCATCTTGATCTATATGTGCGTCAAAACGATAGAGACCAAGCTCGTGATAGTTCGGACCTTGAATTGCGCCAATAGCCGGGTCTGGATTTATAGTGATATGACCTTCAAAAATAAAATGGCTCGAGATCTCAACGCCTGTGTCGTAAACTTGCATATCGTAGTTCTCAGGAGGTGCAGGCTCCGGATGATGCTTGATTAATCTGGGTCCTCTTAAATGTGGAATATATCGAAGGTTTTGTTTCATAGCTTTGATCTGTAATGAATCATCCAACTCTTCAAAGTCTAAATTCTTTAGTTCCGGATCGATGTCACTTCGCGTCAATAGATGAACTTTTCCCGTTGCATCACCAATAATAAGCTTAGAAAAGTCGGAGGAGAAAGCTCCGGCTCCTATCCCACCAGAAGCCGCGAGCACCTCTCGAACAAGCGCTTTTCCACGCGGTCTCTGTATATCCCAGGCCTTAACTTTACCATCGGAAGCACCAGTATAAAATCGGTCAGAAGTCTTCCCCCAAGCAGCAAATTTAACACCGGTGTCTGCAATTTCACGAGGAAGGTCATGATATGGGTTATCAAGCGATTCTTGAGTCAATTAGTGCGATGAATTGTGGGAAAGTGTATGAATACTTACCTCCATGCGGAAGAACATGAATCGCATCGTCGCCGATGGCTCCAGTATCCCAAACATAGGTATTTCCATCTGTACAGCTAGCCGTTACGTAGCTTTGAGAAAGGCTATTTGGTCTGGAATCACGTCAGTCGGCGAAATCAACGACGGGAAAGTGATAATTTACATAATCGTCAACTCATTGATATCCAATGCGGGACAATCAAGAACTCTAATTGGATAGAAAGCGGTATAATCATTCTTGTCGGTCCTTGCTGCGAATAGCCTAACTTGTGTTTTTGTCTCGCTTTTAAAGACGCCGCAAGGAGATGTGGCAGCAATGAAAGCTGGCTTAGTTGGATGCCAAACGACTTCAAAAACATTCTGGGCACGCGCAGAAGCAATTGGAACCCTAGAACCATCGAGTGTATTCCACAAGCTTAACTCTCCACTGTTCCTCTTGTCCTCGGGAATATCAACTTCATCATCGCTGATCGAGCGTGGTGAGTAGCCAACGAGTAATAGATGTGATACACTTTCTGCTTTTCCCCACTGGACGGTGGCAGGATAGTACGCCCATGAGTCTTTTCTGCCCAATTCCTGTGCTTGCTCGGCGGCTTTCTCGCCATTGTAGGTATCGAATGCCGATCCGTTTACATTGTTCTCGTCAAATCGATAAACACGGACGGCATTATTGGAAACATCAGACGCCGTAGCTACAAGATCGTGATGCTCCGAGGTTGTGACAAAATTGACTTTTCCTCCATGCGGCCAGGTCCCCAAAATATCCATTGATGATCCAGTATCAGATGGCGAGACCCTCCAGACCTTAACAGTCCTATCAAAGCTCGCAGTGAAACTGAGGCCACTCTTTTGACTGTGAGATACTGCCGAAATGGACGTATACAGCCAAGGGTCCTGGGTTTGCCTCATAGATTCAAGGGCATTCTCAGCATTCTCGCTCGCGTTCACAATCGGTCGGACTATTCGATGATCTGGTATTGCATCCAAAGCCTCCTTGGAAACAGAACCAACGACGAGATTGCCCGGCTTATTGTATTGCATATTATGGCTATCAGAATGTGCAGTAGCACCACATACAAAGGCGTCACTACTTGTCCAACTGATGGCCCATATGTCACCGCAGCAATCTGTCCATTCAACCTTCCTTTGCAATGAATCCTCGAGTACGGAACTAACCTCTCGTGTATATGATATCTGACCACCGCAAGATCGAACGGGGACCATGCCGTGTATCTCACGTTGTCTTAGGAGTGCAGAAAATTGACCCGAGGGCCGTTTAGGAAGTACCTTTAGAGTCCGTGTATTTACAGATATTTCGCCAACAGCGGCATCTCTGAGAAAAGAAGTTAATGACTTTGGTCCACGACTGTGGATAAGGTCCTCGCCAAGATCTTCGTGGGGTGTTTGCCGTTTTGACATCATTAACGAAACCAATTCAGGCACTTTCAGCTTTTGATTTTGCATGAGCAGTGCGATAGTTGGCTTCCCTCGTAATTGTGTTTGCGATTGCAGGAGTCGGCGCACAGCTGATAGCTCTTCCTCACAAAAGTCAATGTGGTAAATTCGCCCGAGAAGTATTTCCCGCTCTTGATCAGTGGCACGTTCGAGACCACGGCGAATCCTCTCTCGACTCTTAGCGTCGATATATGGACGTGGTTGTCCATCAATGGTTTGGCCGAGAGCAGTCATATCATGCGAGGATGTCATGTCGGCTACATCTAGGTTTGTGTCAACTTGCATGAGATCACCGCTGGCATGCTGTAAGCTGGCGCGCTTTCCATTCTTCATCTTTAGCAGAGCCTCATTTTCTACGGACTGAGCGTCTGTCGAGGAATCATATGATTCAGCTTGAACATAGTGAGCTTGAGATCGAGTGCCCCTTCTTGGGGGATGAATATTGTTTGTCTTCTTTGCTTTTCGTATCTCGCTACGAGAGCCAGAATTATCTACGACATCGGCGCCAGAGGATGTTGCTGGAGACAATGAATATGTCCGGAGTCTAAGATAATCTCTTGGAACCGAACTGTCCTTCAACATACTACTAGCTCGATCTGAGTTAGTCACGACATTCTCACTTTCCTCCCAGTCGGAGTTCGGCTCACGGTTCTTCTGGTTGGGTTTAAGAGCCGGAAGAGCAAGACTTTGTGCGACGAAATCGTCTACATATTGCCTAGCTTTCTCTGATATCACGATCTCATCTTCGGGCGACAATTTCCCTCCATAACGATTGAGGTTTTCGAACATAGGACTGTCCACAAGTACGCCAGCAACTGAAGTACCAATCTCGTGAAGCTTCTTTGGGTTTATTGTTCGCTTATGACGAAACATGGCAGTATTAATATGAACAAACACCTGGCTATGAAGCATTTCGGAAAATCTATCACGGATCCGCGGAGATAGAGAAGGGGCAGGTTGGAAGACCGAGGGTTTTGCTACCTCACTGAAGCTTGAAGTGGTTCTATTGGGAGGTAGAACAACTGTTATTGAGCCTTGATGAGGAGCTGTCAACGCTGCATTCCCTTGAGCTTGTCCCATGGGATTCTGGGTGGACTCCTGCTCCGTCGTTTCCCTCGTCGATGGTCTTCTTTTGGAAAAGTTCTCGATCGTGGGGCGTAGATCTTGGTAAGAGCGCTCGTTGGCAGATTCTCCGTTTCCTTGAGATTGTCCGTTGAGATACTGAGCAGGATGCTTTCCAGCTAATTTCCTCATTGCCAGCGTCTCGGGGGTTGGGGGTTTGATAATTGAGTGCAGCTCCTGGTTAGAGCTGTCTTCACCCATGCCCCCCGACGTTCGTCTTCTCTTTGGAGCATTTTCGATTGTAGGAGGTGACTCCTGCTGAGAGCGTGGGTCAACCTCTTTGTTCCCTCCCCGATCTCGTCTTTTTGCTGCAGATGTATTAGAAGACCGTGTCACCTCTCTTGAGTGAGGGTATCTGTTTGCGACTGTAGCACCTGGCAGAATTGGCGCATAATCGAATCCATTGGGTATTTCAGCCTCTATTGGTTGTGAGTTTGCTGGTAATATTGGAGCAAAGCGATTATCATAATGTGGATTTATATATGGTCGCGAATTTCCAGTCGAAGGTGTTGGAAATGTCCCAGGGAGTATGAGGCCATGATGGTGCGGAGAAGAGGACTCGCTAGTAGTTTCTTCATGGTCTCCCGTCAAATCGATCACCGCTTGGGATTGATAGGCACTAATATATCATAAGTCGCGTGTGTGAAGTTGAAGTGGAAATAGTAACTCACGGGTGCGGGTGTCGCGTCAATGGAGTTGGGGCCATGATGAAGCAACAACCGGAACTTGGATGGAGTCGGAATATCGAGGTTGCATAATATCCCGGAAAAAGTAAAGGAAAAGGAAAAGAACTTAGAATATCTATCGTATAATTGAAGTCGAGTGAGTTCAAGGGAAGTTTGCAGAAGGTGTACATAGGAATGACAGGGCTGACAATAATCATTATAATAATACTCAAAATGTCAATTTAAGTACCTTATCGTTATCGGAAAATCACTTTGGAGAAAGGAAACACCGATGCTAAACACCAACAACCAACCAAAGACCGATAACTGCAATTCCATTGTTCCCGATGTTGTAAGTAATAATCTATTCCTATCCTACAAAGTCCACCCAAAGATAAAACCAAAACTATTACGAGTATCAAACTTCAAACAAGAACACAACCAAGAGAAAGGAAACAAAGATAAACAAAAAAGGACACACAAACAATAACCTTAACTTCCACCAAATCAAATTACAGCCTTGCTGAATGATTGCAAGGCTGAGACTTGAATTACTAGTATAATGCTTATTATTATTCAAACCTATGAATCTAATAATGTTTTATTGGCATATATAGTAATATATACAAACCAATACCACTTCATGGGCCATGCAATATATAAAGCCTTCATATATTGATGCTTTATACTCGAGTACTCGAGTAAACTTTATAGCTTCTTGGTTTGGCCTTTCAGTATTTCCACGGAACAAAAACCTATTACCAGACATGAACAAAGCAGGAGAATCATATATTGTCAACTTTTGCAGAGGTGTCTACACTCCATATGACGTTTTGGCCTTAAGAGGTAGATGTTCTATGTAGGTATAATGTCGAGAATTGGAACGTCGTCACTCTCATAGAACCTCACAACATTGCTTCACCAATTGAACCTTTATGGATCGAGGCAGTGGTTGCGGAATCTTGCCATCCTAGCACCATTGCATTGATATCTCATGGTAGTGAATCATATGTCTTGAGAAATCTGCTCTAAAATACAACGCCAAGGAATGTGCTCAAGTGTCGTTATCCTCGTATCTGGGAGATGAATTGAGTGAGAGAAATATCAATCCTTTTAAGCTGGAACCTCAACCTCCTTGCTGATGTCTAGCTCCTCGTGTCTTCGGAGATCCATTGCTTTGCCGAGAAGTGGAACGACGTATGGATCGAAGGTCTTCCAGTATGGGTTGTCGAGGTGGTATTTTTGACTCTGCATTGGTAAAAAGCTTCGATTAGTATCATATTGATGGAGGATACGACATGTAGGAAGTGACTGTACATACACTTTCTTGCTCGAATCTCTCTACAATGGTGAAAGCTTTGGGGTCATGAACATCTTGCATGACAATCCAGTCGACAGTTTCCTTGTCCTGCTTGTACATTCGAGATGCTTCAATAAGCTTGGCCTTGAGGCGGGGTACGGAATCTGGATGCTCATTTGCATAGAGATGAACGGTCAAGGTGTAAACCATTTTGAAGAAGCCGATGATATGTAGTCTGTAAATGTTTCGAGTTTCGAGAATCGAGGTCAACTTGTCAACTTATTGGAATGTATTTGGATTCAATACTTATTGGGGAAGAAAAGAGTGGAACAAGAAAGGAAGGGCCGATGAATATCAGGCAATCATGTGACTTGACAGAATCATCAATAACCACTTCCTTCGTCCCTGGCCCTTTTTATATATTTTATATTTTATATGTCACAACCACAGCAATAACAATAACAATAACACAACAAATTTTGGGATTTTATTAGTATAACGAATCTCGGCTCACAACTTCTCATAACATTATTGTGTTTCTTGAAATCAAACATACATTCAAAAATCCATGTGCATGAATATCATATGCCTTTTCAAGCGATGAGGTTTATACATATGGGATAATACTGCCAATATGTCTGAAGCACCACAGCTTCCCGGATACTTTTATGGTACCTTGTCTGAATATTCTGTTATTAATTGGCACTCAACTTACTGAAAACACCTTTAGATAGCGAAAAGAGAAAATATTTTAAAATACAGGCAAACGTACCATCAAGCTCCGCGTACTCATCTCAAGACGTCAAGAGACGCAAGCTTGACGATGCAGACAAACAAGCCCAATCTTTGAGAGTTCAACGGAATGTTGGCCGTATTAAGAGAGCGAGAATTCTTAAGGACCCTATTGCTGGTGGCTTCTTATCTGTCGGGTTCGGACAATCTGGCCTGGATGCCATTGCTACTTCCGTTTATGCTCACAGCCTTTGCAATATTGGCGATTTCCGGTTACTACGCGGTACAGCTGGATTATTTGAGGTGATACCCCAAAGGTCCGAGATATGCGACACTTCAGTCCGCTTTACCACTAGTAAGTTCCATCCGAACATTTCTCCGCGTCTTTGAGATCATAAAATACTTCGACTACCAGCAAGTAGTCCCAGTGTACTTAGCTATATGATCCGCGTATTAGACTGTAAAACTTTCTTGTACGGTCTACTGACTGAAATTTGTCAAGCTTCCGGCCCAGGAATTCGTCACCACTCGGTTGACTTCGAAACAGTGGCAACAAGTGCACGACCGGCGATGGATGTATCTAGGATTGACACGAATCCCACTAGAATTCAGGGAGTATCTACCCCGTTTCTCAGAAATATTTATGAGCAACAATTCACTTCGCGTAAGTTTATGTATCTTGACCGCGAGGTCTCTTAGTCTGCGTTATAAATATCTACCATATTGTATTCATACTGTCCTATGCTTATCTCAGGCGCGTACTAACCGGAAATTCAGTCAGTGTCAATGAGACACATGGACATGTTGCGACTACATGGTCAGGTGCTGCTGCAGATGCAGGAATTGCGATCAGTCCTTGCCTCCAAACTTGGAACAATTTATGTGAGTTATTCCAAAAACTGTTTGTGGAAACCGAAGTCAGTGGCCGGCTCAATTATCATATCGGTTCCTCTGCTCCTTCGGACCTCTGCTGAGGTTAATATTACGTATGGGTCACAGCTAACATGCTAGGCAGCCTCAGCCCAGGCGCAACATGCTGCACGCACCGACATAGTCATCGGCCCAGGGGAAGCGCGAGGCAAAGTCGATATTCTTTCGTCTACCTCAGCACCTCCAACTTCACAATATACCTTTGCTATGTAAGTTACTTAACTCCTCCATCGTCTTAGTAGTGTGCATACCTCATGCAAAAAGCCAAAGAAATTATACCTCTAGATCTTTACCCAGCACTAACCATCATATTAATTAGCGGTTCGAGCAAAGGCGTTCTTCTGATCGACAGAAATCTCGATACATCTTGGATTCGGCAGCAACCCTTCGAAAATTCAGACAGTTATCCTAGGGATGTATTTGCATTGGATTTTCTTCCAAATCACAAGGATATTCTTCTAACGGGTGAACGAAGAGGCATTCTCAGCATCACAGATCTCCGGTCGTCTCATCAAGGGCTTAAGTCAGGGAAAATCAAACATACAAGTTGTATCACGCATATCAAGCCTCTCGACGAACATCGTATTCTTGTTGCAGGCTGTGCGTCCGATCTTTGCCAGTACGATACCCGATTTATAAAGCCAAATACTTTTAACGCTCCATGTATCAAAGGTAAAGAAAGAAGGTCTGAATACGTCTCCGCCACAAAGTCTTGTCTGTCCTATCCGGACTATGTAACCGATGGTTACTTGATTATCGGACTGGACGTTGACCTCGAACTTGGTGTTATTGCAGTAGCGCAAAATCACGATAAATGTATTAAGCTGTTTTCTTTACATGGAGGACATATCCTACCTACACGTCCGGGATTTGGTATTTATGAAGACGATGATGAACTTCACTTTCTTGAGCCTTTCGTGGGCCATCTAAAATTTGTACAAGATACGCCGAATGCACCTAAGAGTTTGTGGGCGGCGACTCAGAGGCGGTTGATGAGATTCTCGATTGACCGAAGAGAAACGCTATTATCATAGTCATCAAGCCCAGGTTAACGATCATCTTTAAGCCCCGTGTTCCCCAACAGACTCATGCCCAATCCCCCAAACTTGTCCCCCCATTTGGCTTCAGAGATTCAGATGACGATATCCGAATGATCCGTTGAGATCAGCCAACATCCCTATATATGATTGATCGGTCAAATGTCCTAGGATGACTTGGTAGATGAGATGAGGGAAACGAGAATGGCCACCAACGCGAATTACTGGGCAAATTATAGAACAAGTGGAAAATTCGCTCAGGGCTCGTCCTAAATACGTACGATCATTCCATGACAAATATCGATAAAGATTCGACAACTAATACACCGATACTTCTTCTCAGTGCAGCAGACTTCTCCTCACGCAGATCTCGAATAAATAACGAGGGGAAAAGCCCTTGAACTCTCAACTACACCACCTACACGGCAAGATCTACAAACTGCGCACTTCCAGTCCTAGTACATATGTACGCTTGAAGAGTTCCGTCGGTATTAGTCAGAGTCAGAGTCAGAGTCAGGACACTTGTCCAATCCAATGATATTATATCAAAAGGTCCTGCCCTGCCTGCATATGGTGGTCAACTTTGATACAGTTTGTTTGGGGATTGGATTTCAATGAGGAAATTAGAGGTCACGCGTAGGATTGAATTTAATCTGGGGTCTGGGAGGGAGGAGTTCGCTTAGAGATGGAGGGGCAAAAAGTCTCGAGTCGAATCTCTTACCGAGATACCTACTTCAAGGCATTCATTTGACTTGTTTGATTTTCATTCAGTCACGCACGCACAGTAGAAATAGAAATAGAAATAGAAATAGAAACCAAAAAATTGAGATACCACATTCCCCACTCATATCAGATATAGACCTCAACTCACAAACACAAACACAGACACGAGTATAGTGACGTGACTTCTGTAGAATCTTGAGACAAATTGATTGCCGTTACACTTTTGTTTTCCATGCAAAAGCATGCATACATACATACTATACTTTTCCCTCAATTACCCAATCCCGTGCGGGGGTGAAGACCCATTTAAGATTATTTCCAAACATTCCAATCCACTCCACTTCGCCTCGCTGTTTCTTTTCTCTTTCTTTCTTCCCCCTCTTCATACTGGCATCCATCCTGTACAATGCAACCAGCACCGATCAGCACCAACACACCACAAACGCCTGCCTACTGTAATCATCATACAAAATTTTGACTTGACTCAAGTCTGACATTCCCTCCTATTCCAATCGCACTTTCCTGTTGCAATTGCTGTATATGCACAAGAAACGTAAAGTCCAAAAGAAATTAACATATTACACCCCTGCGCGGCTACCCGAAACTTCCCAAAATGATTAATATATTTGTGTGGTAATGATAATTTTAAATCAAGGGTTTTAGCCATGCTGCACCCATCTCGTCCAGTCTTAGATAATAGACCGTATTGATATTCGAGTCTATTGTAGACGTTTCCGTTTGCGATCTTCTTCCCAATTCATGTCCTCCTCATGTTCTTCTGCGCGTTCCCGCGTTTCTGCTGGATTTAAAATATGTGCCATACTACCTCGTCGAGTAGGGGGTCCTGAATTATCTCTGAAGAGATTGGATAATCCTTTATCTCTGGATCCACCCCACGACCAGCTGTTGAGATGATCTGCTGTATTTCCATTCGTATAGGGAGGAGTAGTTGGGCGAGAGATATTACGTCCTTGCGATGCTCCAGCAAGTGAGTACGAGTTGAAACTTTCATGCATTCGTTGGTCCTCGTTCATCATATGTGTTGGCGTTCTTTTGGGAGATGATGGGTAGTGCGACGATGATTGGCCCGACGCGAAAGGGGAGGAGCTCGCTTGCCATCCGTCTACGTTACGAATATCAGCAGAAGTGTGGCGACGTGTCAGGTTAGCCGGTGGTGATGATACGTTAGCAAGTGGGTGGGGTTGGGGTATGGGTGGTGGTGGCGCTTGGGATCTCAGTGAACTTGGTGAGGATTGTGCCGTACCTGGGCCACCAAACGAGCCGTACCCTCGACGAGAACCGAGAGATAAATGAGATAAAACAGGAGGACGATGGAAAGTCTGGCGAGTGGGAACACCAAGGAATGATGAACGACGGGAGTCATCCTGGGGCACTTGTCGTGGTGATGGAGGATTGTCCGATGGCGAATTTGAGAGATACGGACGATTAATCGGGAAATGGGGCTCGTTAGGATCTTCCATGCCTCTGATAGTTTCAATGTGTCGCTGAATCTCACCCTGCATATTGATAGCTAGAACTCGTTAGCAATCAATATAGTGGCTTAGTAATCACAGAGTACATACCTTCACGATGAAGAGGCGATTCGGGATTGACTAAAGAGAGCATCATTCTAGACATTTCTTGATTCAACTATGCAAAAATTAGTCACAGTTCCTTTACGCTTCAGTGATGCGAAAAGTTACCTGGAGAGAACGAGTTAAAGTTTCCATCACAACCTGAGAAGTCTCGTCATTTCTCGCGAGTCTAGCATGCACATCATATAGAGTATGTTCCAATTGTGTCAATCTCGACTCTGTTGATTCCTGTATCGATTGAACCGGTTCGGCCGGAGTCCCAGGATGCGAGAACGGCGGTTTGGGGGCAGAGTAGGAATCTCGGTGGACCAAGGCTTGTCGCGAAGCCCGTCGTTTGATTTCCCGCAAGCCGACAACATTTCCGCGCTTAAACAAATTTTGTCCGTGTTTGAACTCCCACATCGGCTGTTCTGGCGCAGCTGAATGAAAGACGTCACTGACTGCATTGCTATTAGCGATAGTGACTAATGGGAAAAGCTGCTATCCAACCTTTGTGAAATCCGTACATATTCAATTGTCGGACAAATGAAGAGATGTTTGTATGTTTGAAGTATTGTCTATAATCTATGAGCAAAAGATGCGCAATAACTCGGGGTGTTCAAACTTACGCAAGAACTTTTGAGAAGTCGTTGGATGGAGACATTACAAAGCTGTCCTGGGTATTGGACCAAGATATCAAATGTTTGATGGTGTTATCTTCCAACATACTGGCACACAGTTAGTATAGAACAGCAATAACTTCTCTTGGGCTCTTACTTGTATAACTTGTGAATGAATGCGGTCTGCACGACTTTGGGCCCAGATCCTCCGGCTGCAGCTGCGGCAGCTGCACTGGGAGTTGCCAAACTGCCCGAACTAGGTTGATCTCCCCCATTCATATGATTGTGTATGCCATTTCCTTCGTTGTCGGGACTTGTCCTTGAAGGAGGCCCCATCATCGCGGTACCCGGGGGTGTAATGTCCATTGCATCGCCAGATGTAGTAGAAGTTTGTAGAGTAGGTTGTTGAATAATTGGAACCGTTCGAGCCGTGTTTTGAGCTAGACTTGGACCATTACTGTAGGAGTGGTATTGCGCTCGATCATCCGTGAGGTCCATCATCGCGCTACCTGGATACTTCAATGTATCTCAATCTTTTGTACAATGTGCGAGAACCAAGCTTCTAAGTTGGGCTTGAATCAAAACCAGAGAATGAGGGCGGCGCAAATAAAGGACAAAAGGGGGAAAACACACCTCGTCGCATGCGAAAGTTGATGGAGCTTTGAATTGCTAGAAATTTTGATGATGATGCTAAGAATGCCTTCTTTGTCCGATGCTACTTACTATCCTGCAACTTCCCGAGACAACCTCAGCCTCGCTGCACACTAAGATATAGCAAATGGAAGGAGGTTTGATATGCAATGATATGCGACTTGTTATCGAAAAGATCTCGAGTGGCGATGAGAATTATTTGCGATCTGTTGAATTGATGTAAAGAAGGACTATCTCGTCTGCTGGAGGTACTAGGGAGATCCGGCAGGTTTGGTGTGGATGCCGATTACTAGTTCTCTACTCGTAACATGGATTAAGTTCAATATGAAGAAATTTCGAGGAACAAGTAAATACCTGTGTGATTGTTCGAGCTCTTGCTTTGATTGAGGAATAGAATATGAGAGCGACGATGGTAATAATAAGAAATACAAATGACAAAATACAAAATACTGCTGGTATATAAAAATACCTATGTAGCAACAGTACCTCTGTACATACAGTAAGTAAGTAATAATAATTAGTAGGTGGTACCGAATGTTAAATGTTAATGTAAATAATAAATGTATGTGTAGGTAGGGTAGTAAGTAGTAAGTAAGTAGTAGGTAGGGTAGATCTGGGTGGATGGATAATTAACTAGGTAGGAGATATCTTTACTGGGATGGGCTATTCCGGATATGAAATCAAAAGCCCCCGCTGTGAGCCTGTGAGTGATCATTATGGGTATTTAATATAATCAATTTGACAAGAACTTAACCATTATCCAGTAATAATTCCTGTATTCTCCAAATTGATATAAAAAAGATAGGGGGAGAAGGAGGAGGGGTTAGCGGGAGAGGAACCTCGGTCAAACATTCGAAAAAAAAAGTGGTTAAAAATTGTAAGCTGAGTGAGTGAGTGTGCAAATATATATGTACTGTACCTACTCAAGTATAGCTAGATATATACCATTATTACGGGTTACTGGTATGTATGTATCCTTTCTTTATGAGATCAATCTACCGGTAGCATTCTATCTACTCGAGTAATATGCAAAGAATTTTCTCTCATTCTAGAAGCATTGGAAAGTATTATAGAATACTACGGTAGAAGCAGGAGAAGAAGAAAGAGGATGCGGCGGTTACAATAGTTGAATAGGTACCTTACCTACCTACCTAGCTAATGTCAAGAGCTCGCACGGATGAATATAGGGGACTTTTATCATGGATCATTTTCTTTATATGGAGTTCTTGGTATGCATACGAAGAAAACGGAAACTTCTTTTGCCATACTACTTACTGTACAGTGTACACTCGTGTACGGACTCCGGAGTACAGTGTAAAGACTCGAGATTCGAGAAGAGTGCGCGAGGTTAGAGACTTGAGTTGAGCAAATAGGGGGATCTAATCCTTTATTTCTTGACCCCAAACACTACCTAGATCTTATTAATTAGTAATTTAGCAACGAATGTACCGCCCTGAGTGCATGTGTTCCTACGACAGTAATACTCGGGTATATTAGTGCAGGTAATAATATGAACAAATTAACCTTCCAGGTCAGTTCGTCCTACCACTCCACCACTCCAATCCCAAATAGTGCATTGGTCATGAAACAGCTTGGGCACAGCAATTCCTATAGACGAGCAGACGAGGAGACGTTTGATAAAAAGCATATCTTATTCGTAGTGATACTAGTGATACTCGTGATACCAGTGATCCTACTTCACATGTCGTGACAATCAAAGAACTTCAATAGAACTGTACTGACAGATCTCAAGGCTTGATTATATAGAGTTCGGATCAACAAGTCTCATATTGTGATGGACACTGCAACTACTCGAATGGATTGAATTTCATTCAAAGCATCAAACTCGGTCGCATGTGTGAAACTATCGATATACCTCATACATGTTGTGCTAAAACTTCTGCAGGTCCAGATTAAAGCTCCGAAAGAGATCTATACCTATGAAAGTACAATCTAGTAAAAGGTATGATATGCAAGCCTTAAATTTTCAGTCACAGAATATCGAAGATATAGTATATTCTTCGGAAGTACCAGAAGCCGTATTTAAGCTTCGATCAATAGTGTGATATATTTCTGATGCTGTACTATGCATCTACTTTGGAAGAAGATGCAATTGAATGTTGTTTTCATTTCAAGTGGAAGTTTTGAAGATATTCACAAACAACCGATCTCGGAATATGTTGTGGCTGATGCTTACTAACCTTCGTGTGGTGGTTGGTCACGTGGTTAAACGATTTACTCGAGTAGACCTGATTCTTAGGTAGTTACACAATTATACAAAAACTTCCCGTGTGAATTTGATGGCCTGATACATTGCAACTATATTTAAAAGATACTGCGGTCAATAGAGCTTGAGCAAGGTATCCTCTCAAATTGTCAAGTGATTATTAACTGTTATCATGGAATCAAACAGTTTGAGTCAGGTCCTTGATGGCATGAAACTCGAAGATGGCACGCCAAATCTCAACTTGCGTGCAGCAGCGTAAGGCAGAGTATTTTATTACTACCTCGTGATATCTCATAATTGGGGAGTCGGCATACTATTCTTGTAATGGGGACGATGGAATTCTACACATCAGAAGGAGAGATATATATACATATACATATACTAATATCGGAGCAGGATCAAACAGCTCCTCAACAGTTCAACCTTGAATTTCGGAGAAAGACGCATACTCAAGGCCCATTTTGATGGTATCGACTTTCGTCATGATATCGTTGCCAACTTTCCAGTTGAGCTTGTTACGGATATGATGGAGTATCTTGACCTCGAAGACTTTATGACTATGCGCTGCGTTTCGAGTAAATGGCGAAGACAATTATCCAACCCCAAAATTTGTAGGGCGCTGCTTCGAATACACTTTCGTGTAACTTGGGAGAACGTATATATGCCTCTAAGTAGAAAAGGGAAAGAGTTGGAGCTTGAGAATATATCCTCAGCGTTCCTTGATATGTGTGCGAAACGCCTCAGAAGAAGTCGTGGCAAATGGCATTCTGTATCATCTTACTACTATATCTTGAGGTCTATGCCCGATCTAACTCAGAACCTCTCCCTTTATCCTTTTGTAGAGAGGCTCCAATATAGCAATGGAAGGGTAGCAATAAGAATAGACCATTTCAGCATTCGAGTCGACAACCTTCGGACAAAAGATACAATGCACTACATGCATGAACAACGAAGCCCTCTCAAAAGTTACATGCTCTCAAACCAACTTCTTATAGCCTACATCGATCACCCGTAAGTTACATCATACCCCCAAGATCCGTACTTGGAACCCTTAATAAAAGTTGGAAGATGCCTATGCGTGTCAAGTTTGAGAGATTTATGCTAACCTTTATTGCAAGATAGGAAGCCACATTTCAACGTATGGTCACTTGTTGAAGAAGCGGACCCTATTGTCATTCATCTGGAATGCCCCTACTCAATATTGTTTTCCCATAATAGGCAGTTCGTCTTCGGTCACAACCATACCTCGAGGCCAACCCGCGACGTTCATGTCTGGATTAATGGTCATATCCAGAAATTAGCCGAGCCAGAGTTCGATGTTCCGGATGCTCTAAATGGCTCTTGGGTAATGCGTCTATGTGGCTTCATCTTTCACCCCACTGAAGAAAACCATTATTTCGTATTCTATCAGCCCGTTGGTGTAGCTCCTACAAACACCAGTCGCATAATTGTACAGGAGCACATAGCAGGTCTACTTTACAAAACATGGCATCAAGATCTTACATCAAGCGGTATCCCAAGCGATATCCCAATTTTCGAAGCCAGACTCATCGACGAAGATGGCCTTGTTACTCTCCTATGCGAGATTAAAACACCGGCTCTATTTACCTCACCCAGCAGCCACGAAATATTCAAAAATCCATTATCCGGCGAACCTCAGCTCAAATTCACAACTTTCAACATCATCACCAAAGAATTTGGAGAGCTTGCGAACCATGCCTGGGTTTTCGCAATGATTCCTAGATCCTTGCGACCCAGATTATTTTGGAGAGGCCAAGTCATCATGATGTATTGGGAATGCGAGCTATCTAGTCTTGACCCTAGGACCGAGCGATACACAAAGATCTCGATGCCCAATGCCCAGAATCCGTACGCATTAGTATCCGCAAGTGTTTGCAATCCTTATCCTGCCTGGGGAACGTTCGACTACGTTGGGGGGGCTCGTCTCGCATCCGACAAACATAGGGCAGCAGCCGGCTTTCGCTTGCCTTTCCTCGGAGATGAAGAAGAACACAGTGTATTGGGAGATATCTGGGGTGATGATGACTTTATTATTTGGAGTAATCGTGATGGATTTTGTGTGTGGAATTTTGACCCAACAGTAAATTTACCCACGATCGATGCGGATGACAGGTTATTAACCCAAGCTCACCGGGAAGAACGAGTTTGCAAAGCAGTGTTAGCCTAGGAAACTTCAATCTTGACCCCCAGTAACTTAGGAATTCCTCCGGATTTCTGTCAAAAGTTGGCTCAAGGAGACATGCAGTAAAGGCAAGACCAACGTAGTTCCTCACCGCTTATACAATTTTCTTAGGGAATCGTTTCACATTCCCCAAATCTCCTACCGAAAGACCATACTCCATCTTCAACACATCACACAATCAATCAAGCATCCTCATTTTACTACTTATCTTCATACTCAAGTAGTGGCCAAGCAGTCAGCTATTCTATTAATATAAGTCAGTAAGCTAGTAGAGGTTCAAAAACATCATAAGCGAGTTGGTGAGGGGATAGTCTAGCTGGCAGCTAGTTTACTGGCTGAAAAAATTGGAATTTGATTGATTTGGAACAGATTTGAAGCATTTTTTGGGGAAATATTAATATGTTCTGGACAAGTATTTCTTTTGAAAAAAGGTTTGATGAAAATTATGAAGGATTGAAAAAGTGAATGGGGAGAAGGGGGAGGGGAAGGGATATCGAATGGGGAAATTAATATTTTACTATCAAATAAAGATCATGTAGTTGAGAATTGAGTTAGCTGATAGCTGACTGACTGACTAATTTGCTACTCTGCTTACTGTGTACAACACAGTCAATATCATGAGATATCACATCCATCCATCCATTCATCCATCTATACACTTTCACCTCCCACCTCCTATCTAAACAGTCAAGCTAGGCCAGGCCAGGCCAGGCCATTCCAGGTTTACCGGTTTACCTACCATCTATCTATACTCGTATATCCAACAGACTCGAAAGATCCCTCAGAATATCTCTCGGAAAACAGTATATATATATATATATATATACATATATTTCTAAGAAGAATCAAACAATAGTAAGAGTACAATACTCTAGAGTAGTACTGTGTATATTACATACTCGAGTACTATGTATATATACTAATTATAGGTGAATAATCGCTCATTCTAGCTCATCTACTCGAGTATTTCACTATTTCTTCCCATTAGTGTAGTCTCTCGAGCTTATATATCTATATCTATAACTCCACCTTATAAGTCCATCTCATAGTACAGCACTCTTCAACCATCTATTTCTACGTTCTAAGTTCTAGTTTTGGTTTTAATACTTTAATACAATAATTCAACTCATCTCATCCCATCCCATCCTATACTATAACCTACATTCATCTCATCTCAACTCATCTCATCTCAACTCATCTCATCTCAACTCATCTCATCTCAACTCATCTCATCGCACAACATTCACTCTTCAACCTCTGATTCTAAACAATAATCAGACGATACTTGTACACAAATTGAATAATATATCACAACACAACACAGCAAGTTACCCTACCCTATCATACCCTACCCTATCCAAATCTATTAGCATTTATCCCATTCATTCAAATCCAACTTCAGCACCACCCACATCCAACCCACATTCCACCCCAACTTTCAACTCCAACTTTCAAATTCGAATCCAACTTCCAAATCCAATCCAATCAACCAACCAGGCAAAAAAAACAAGGAAGGAAGGAAGCAAGGGAAATTCTTGGGCTAGGCTGGCTTGACATAATATAATGGTTTGATTTGATTTCAACTTGTATTTGATTTGATTTGATATGACTCGATGGATTCGAGTCGATGGATTTAGACTCGACGATTTTATACTAATCTACAGTACTCGTATACTTGGTTGGTATCGGATATTTGAAATTTCCATAATGATACTCGAGTTGAATGTGAAAGAAAGAAAGAGTGAGTTCAAGTTCAAGCTCCAGGTTCTGTTCGTTTTTGATTTGGCTTGACTTGGATTTGACTTGGCTTTTGAAAGTATGAGTCCTTGAGTACTGTATATAGTAAAATGGTTGATGCGTGTGTATTTCTATGATCTTGTCTTATCTATTCTGATTCTAATTCTATCACATGCATATATCCCCAGCCCAACCCAACCCACCAAAAATACCTCTTATTCTCACCCTCACCCTCCTTCCTACATCCAAACTACTCACTACCAGCATCTAATCTATCCACTATCCATAACCCATCAAGCACCCACCTCCTTAAAACTCCTCACCGTATCCACAATACTCTCCTCCAACCCCCTAAACTTCACACCCAACACATCCACCGTCCTCGAATTATCAAACTTATACAGACCCCCCTCCGGATACCCACCACCGCGCACATCCTTCTCTGGCAACTCCCCTTCATACTCTGGGAAATGCGTGCGGATGATCTCGCAAATCTGCTTGTTGCTAAAATAGCCCTCGGTGATGAAGAATCGCTTGTGAGCTGCTTCGGGCACCTCGATGCTTTTGATATGTGCGAGGGCTAGATCGCGCACATCGATCCAGATAAAGGTTCCCGTGTCCGGAATCTCGCTTTTGCATTTGCCTTGCAGGAGATTGCGGATACGTTGGTTGGACGTATTGAGCGCATCCAAGGAATTCAAATAATGCACGATGGGACCGAGGACCAATGGGGGATTCATAGTGCTCAGGGTAAAATTTGGGCTTTCCTTTTCCACGAAATCCCACGCGGCTTTCTCGGCAAAGGTTTTTGAGGCGCGGTATCCGTTGGAGGGGTTTAAGACTGCTTCTTCGGGGGTGATGGGGTTCCAGTCTGCTTCCGAGTAGGTGTGATCGGGCCAATTTCCTTTGGAGGCGTCGATGATGGAGGCAAAGGAGGAGGTTACTACGACGTGTTTTACGGAGGGGGCGAATTTCTTGATGGCGTGCAGGATGGAGGTTGTGCCGATAATGGCGGGGTCCAGGAGATCTTTTTTGATGTCGGTTACATTGAAGTGAAACTATGTGAGATGTTTAGCAAGGTTCCCTTAAAAATATCATATTTGTTAGGAATATATCCATCTCCTCTGCATAAAACGTATTTTGGGGAAATAATAGATGAGACAAATGTACCGGACTAGCAGTATGCAACACGGCCTCTAAACCCTTCCCACAACTCTTCACACATTCATCAAAGGCATTTTCCTGAGCAATATCTTCCACGATATAGAAATCTAGTTTGGAAGAGGGAATGTCTGGGTGAGCAGCTTTGATGGTGTCAATTTTTTGTTGGGACCGAACGGTTGTGATGACGGTGTGACCGCGAGAGAGGAGGATATCGAGGATGTGGGCAGCGATAAAGCCTGATCCGCCTAGAGGAGGGAAGGGTATTAGTTATTGGCATTTTGAGAAGGGAGGAAGGATAGAGGTAGTTGGGATGGGAGGAAGAGGGAAATGTTTGAGCCCTCTCCTCTCGTTTCTTCAGACGAAAGTCCTGAATAGCTCAAATCAAATGCGTGATCCCAAACCCAAAACCCAACTTTCAACATCTCACATGGATTCAAATCCATGCAATGCGGGGTAGGGGTAGTAGTCGGTAGTTATTCCTCACAACTAGCTACCTACCCTCCCCTCCCCTTCAAAAAAGATGAACACAAAAAAACAAAAATCATAGTACTTGTACTCATACATACCAGTAAGTAAAATATGCATCTTTCCTGATATGCTATGCTATGCTTCAGTCAATTCAATATTGAGTATTGAGCCTGTGTACAAATTGCTTTCTACTCGAGTATACTTCTCCAAATATTGATGTTGATGTTGAACAAGAGATGGTATATCTTGCTTTTACCGTATTGTTATTGTCTTTTATAAGTTTATATACTCGAGTACTCGAGTAAAAGAACTAGTAGATAGACAACCAAGGAGGGGAAGCGATAACGGGATGACGTTTCTATAGAAGATCTTACATTCCTCCCTCAATCAAATGAAGGGGCGGAATGAAGGTAAGGTAAGTCTCGGTTTTAATCGGACTTTGTGATATTGGGATGTAGTGGGGTGGGGTTGCGGGTAGTGTATATCGAGCTTACTTAGACTTTCTGTCCCTTGTCCCGTCCGTGACTAGAAATCTATCTCAAGATATTAACTTATGAGTACGTACCGGTACTGTACGAGTATATCCATACTCGTAGATCCGGTGGATAATAGCACCAAAACGATGTCGGCATTGCTGGGCAAACTGAACTCCTACTATCCTATCCATATTGATACTCCTGAGTAATAAATCAGGTCTACACTTTCATCAGTTATCGATATGTATAGGTATTTGAAATTCTGAATAGCATTCAACAGAGAGATATTGTTTAAATCCACACACACACAAATAAATACTTTATCTATCTACTTTCCATCCCTCTCATCTCTCTCTACCCACCATTTGTACAGATGTGATTTAATATGCTATCTACGGTACCCACCTATATGAGCCTCGAGAAGATCTCTCGATATGAAAAGTAAGTTGTGCAAGGAAAATGTAAATGTGGTATCAACGTTCCGAAACTTTGCCATGGCCATATCCTCAACACCGGCGCTCAAAAATCAGAGGCAATATTGACAAAAAATAAAACAAAAACGGCAAAATTTCATATCACCCTTCTCCAATACCCCCATCCTTTTATTAACTTTCACATGCAAAGCCTGTAAAGCCCGTGAACCTGTAAAGGCTTATTACTGTTGGAAAGCATGTCCTGACTTGCCTCTCCCGATGGTTTTGAAACTGCCTCCTGATTCCATGATATCGAAACGGCTTGCGCCCATAGCCTCGAGATCCGTCATGCCCGAGAAGTAGAACCCGACGATAACGACGAGGTAGCTGAGGAGAAGGATGGAGCCTTTGAAATAGTTACTCTTGCCTTCGCCGTACATGTAACTCAGTAAGAACACACAGAGGATGACCGTCACCATATCCCACTGTGGGAATATGAGGGTGAACGTCTTGTCGACGAGATCCGAGCCTTCTAGCCACTGTCCGTTAATAGCACTGAATAAAACCAGAGCCGGGATCTGAAGTAGACACACTTGTAGTGCATAAGCCGATCCAATCTCCATAGACAATGCGATGTTGCCATTCATGGCGAATGAAATGGCGTTCTGAAAGAAAATCATGTTAGCATTTTTCGTACAGCATGGGAGGGAAAGGGCTTACAAGAAACTCGGTGGTATTCGGAACAAGTGCGAATAATGTGATACCGAGGAACTTTTCGTCAATGGCTACATTTGAAAGGACTACGTCGACGGTGTTGACCAAAATTTCTGCAATAAGGGCGTAAAGAATAGTGGCACCACACAGAATTACCGCACTCTTCATTCGGCTCCAATTTGGCGCATCATGACCGCCACTTGTGGCATGAGCTTCCGCATTAACAGCCTCTTCAGGTTCCGTACGTACAGCAGTTGTTCTCAAAGGAGGAAGTTTGTGTGCATGAGTAGATATCCTTCGATGAGGTGGTCGGGCTGCATCTCGAGCCGCAATGGTAGCAGCAGTGGCTGCCATTTCGGCTACTTCCCGAATAAATGTGGTATTTTGAGCATCCGAAAATCCCGGTATCTGAATTTCAGATCTTGTACTATCTCCCGCAGCACTCTTGGGTGGTACCAAATGAGGTGTTTGTACTGAACCGTTGAGATTAACGTCTTCAGGAAACTCCTGTCGACTCACGTCCTTGGGGCTCAAGCCGGCTTGCTTCAAGGACTGACCAAGAATGCGCTTGTAAAGTTGAGAGTTACGAATTTCAGATCCACGAATTTCAGAAGCAGTCTGAGCATGTCGTTGCGCGCGGGTCTGTGAAGCTCCACCTGGAGCTTGTTGTGGGCCAGTGCCGTTAGGTTCCGGCTTTTGCTTCTCTTCTGCTTCATTATTCCATATTACTGCTGCGTGAGTTCGAAGTGTAAACCATAGCCCAATGACATACGAGAGAAATAGGAGGACGGCAGCAAACCAGCAATATGGTCGGACAGCCTCGAGGTAAAATCTGTCATTCAAGGCCGGAGTCTGTGAGAAGTAGCAGCGACGGCAATCGCGACTCGATGAATCGTATGTGTCGGTGCAAGAGAGGCAATTGAGTTCATGCTATAAATGGAAATTAGCTTGGATTCCACGGCTGTGAGGAGCTTTATTAACTTACAGTTCCATATATTTGATAGAACAGGGTGGGACCGAATGCAGCAAGAACAGCGAAAAGCAGCATCGTCGAAGTCACACCAGCAGACTTGACGTTGAAACGTTGAGTCTTCCGCTTGATGGCACCAAAACACATGGACAACCCAGGCAAGAACAATATACCGGCGAAAATACTTCCGATGATACTCCCCTCAACAAGTTGCCCCTTACCTTGGTTTAAAGCGATGCAATAGAGAAAGACCTCTACCAAAGTAGAGAAGAATGCGTTAATTGCAGCGCCAAGTCCCATGGACGATTGAGCCGATATCGAGGCTACAGCTTGTCCTATGAAGTAGGCCAGAGGAATAATGGAGAAGAGGGCCATGATGAACAAAAATGCCGGGTGGGTGATGGTGATATTCAAATCAAGCACTTCTAGAAGAATCCAATAGTCAAAGATGACAAATAGAACGACAGCCATGAGGTTGATCAAGAAGATGTTCGTGCCGTCCACTGTGTATTTCCAGTACTTGCTCCCTACAGCGCGGTACGTGCAAACGAGAATCGAAGAGTTTGGAATAGATCCACGAGAGTATGCCGAATCGGATTGGAAAGATAAAGCTAAAGGATGTCGTCGGAGGTGGTCAAATAGCAGCATTGTAACTTTACCCATGGGAATCCAAAAGACGAGGAACCAACATATGCCAGAGGCGACAAAAAGTAAAGGTGTGATAAGTCCATAAAAGAACAGGAAGAAGATGACACGTCCAGTATTCCATTGACCCCTTCCAAAGAGTCTTCTTTTGTTAGTAGGGCGTGCTGAACCTTCTCGTTGAGTACCGCGTCTTGAACGACCAAGTAAACTATCAGTCTCGCTACCAAATGAGTCAATGCTTCTTCTTGACCGGCCCACAATCGATCGAGTGTGATGAGGTCCAAAGAACAGTCTCCCGTCCTCAATATCTCCACTTTGCCATTGCTCATATTCGGTGATGGTACGGCCTTCTCCTTCATCTTCATGGGCATAAGCTTCGTCTTGCTCGAGTCGAACGAATTTTCCAAAGGGATACAGAACATATCCAGCCAGACCTAAAAGCACGCGCCCATATTCAATGGCACTCGGTGCTGCTCCGAAGATGAAGCATACAAGTGCTCCAGCTAAAGCTGCAAGTCCCAGCCACCAGCCGAATACAAGTGTCCAGATGATGTTGAAGAAGATGAGCCATTTGTTGACACGACCACCAGGAAATGAATGTATGTCGCCCTCAGCCGTCTTTTGAACTGAGCGATTCTTTTTATATAACGCAGGCTTCCAGATCCTAATACCGAAAGGATGAGTTTCGTTTATTGCTTCTTGACGATCCTTCAGTGTAAAACTCTCCGCATCACTTAAAGAATCTTCGTCTTCCTCGTCGACCTCTGCGATACCATCTTCTCCTTGGAGAGTCCCTTCACCCGATATAGCCATTTGATCATCCTTTGTCCTTTCAGCACTCGCGGGGACCTCTGCTTCAGCTTCGGCCTCCGCCTCCGCCTCTTCCTCGTGAGAAGAATCTAATCTTGGCAAGGTTGGCTGAGTTGGAGCAGGCCGCCGCCGAACAGTTCCAGGAGCATGCCTCGAAGGCCCAAAACCAGATGTGGCACCTCCAATCCCAAGCCCTGCTTGATGCCTATTCATTTCTGCCTCCATCTCAGTTACGTCATCATCTACCGAAAATTCTTGCCCTCTATGAGGCGCTTGTGCGTTTGACGAAGCTCGGCGTGCCATGGGCGGTTTCTTTGGTCGCTGACCTGTTCGACCGCGGTCAGATGGTCCCAGCATGGGCGATCTAGCCGGCAGGAATGATCGCGAGGATTCTAAACTGACAGGCTGAGCTCGCTCGCCGGCCATGGAAGACTCACTATTTCTGTGGTCGCCAGGTTGTGGTGTTTGAGGAGTCGATTGCATAGTTCCTATATGTAGCATTAGCAACTCTGTGATTTGAACATCTATAGTAAATATGTCGCCGATTGTAGCATCGGGCGTGGCGCTTAGCGGGAACATATAGAAATCGCGTACCATATCCTCCCGTATTGTCTGGTCTCCGTCGTATCGTGTCCGTTGACTGGAAGCTTTCCGCCTGTCCATCATGCTGTTCTGAAATAGATTCGTATCTCGATAGCGGATGCCGCGTATCTGTCGGACTCGTTGGCGTTGACATGCCGGATGGGATTGGAGTATGATCTTGGGTATCTTTCCCAGATCCGGAAGACTCGCCGGAAGTTCGAGACATTTTGTAACTCGAATTTTGAATACCAAACTAGGTTTTATCTGCCAACCAGTCAAAAAGAATGATCTGATCAGTAGCACATCGGGTACGAAAGCAAGCTTGAGGCTTGGATTAGGGTGAGTTCTTTGATTAGTATGATTAGTTTTCGTGTTTGTGGAAGCTTGAACATGCGAAGAACACAGCAGCAGTAAGCAGATGATGCATTCGACAAGAGAAAGTTCTGATTGAATCTTCGAGGTATATTATTTTGTTTAATATAATTTGTATCTTCAACTATTTTATGAGTTTACGAAGAAATAAGAAAAGTCAAGGAAAGGAAGAGAAAATGAAGAGGAATCGAGATAATATTTTAGAGTCTGCTGCGGCGTTTAGTAAGAAGAGTACCAAGATAGATATGAGTACAGTAGATATAACAATTTATTTGAATCATCCTTCCTTCAGAAAAGATCAGGCGGATATCGGAAAAATGCTTGGAATGGCGAGTAATAGGACCGCTTATAATACTTTTAAAGTAGGTAGGTAGTACCGGTAACTCGTATCTTTGATGATAGAGACAAGGAAAGACAAGAACGTTTTTAATCTACAATGATGGAATTGTGTCTCTTAAAAGTAAAAAGATGGTAGAAAATGTATGTTGTTTCTCATCTGCGTGCGTTGTGTTGTACTAAATACATCATTTAACACAGATATCATTACCTATTTCTATCATTCCCATCTTATAAGAATATGGAACCCAAATCTGGAGTGCATGAGAATTGTTTGGATATTTCCGTTATGATCCATGATAATGCCTTTGCATGATTGATGATGATTGGTTTCTTAGTATAACTCGTAAAACTGTGGGTGTTTTATTAATAATTCCACTTCTACGATAGCTATTGAAGCTTTGTCCCTCCCGACGCGTTTACACTTGCTACCTAAAATAAATAATGAGTAAGCCACAGTTAAACCGAGATATCTAGCCTTGTCCACAGAACACTTGTGATACCTCAAGCATCAACAAAAAGATCAGCCTTGGAGAAAGGAACAACAACATTCAAACTTCAAAGCCACCTACCTATATTTCCATCATAACTTGGGTTTTCTTCTCTTTTCTTCCATCGTTATCTTCCGAAACTCATTCATCATGGCGTTGGATAGCTTCTTTCACAATAAGATTGAGAGCATGAAGCTCGAGATCATCCAAGGTCAAGCTGTGCTACGAAGATTGGAAGCTCAACGAAATGACTACAACTCAAGAGGTACTCTCGCGAACATTATTGCCCACGGAGAGGTAGCTAACTTTGATAGTGCGACTTCTACGAGAGGAACTTGGATTATTACAACAACCCGGATCCTATGTTGGTGAGGTGGTCAAGGTTATGGGTACGAATAAGGTGTTGGTTAAGGTGCATCCAGAAGGCAAATATGGTATGAATTCTATCGCAGAGGTTTAGATCCTTACAATACTGATTCTGGATGAAGTTGTCGATATTGCGGATGGTGTCGATATCTCAAAACTCACTCTTGGAAAGAGGGTGACCCTTCTATCGGACTCCTATAAGCTCGAAAAGATGTTGCCGTCGTCCGTCGATCCTCTCGTTTCCCTCATGATGGTCGAAAAGGTTCCAGATAGTACGTACGATATGATTGGTGGTTTGGATCAACAAGTAAAGGAGATCAAGGAGGTTATTGAGCTTGGTCTTAAGCATCCCGAACTTTTCGAATCGCTCGGTATAGCACAGCCTAAAGGTGTCCTTCTGTATGGACCTCCAGGAACAGGAAAGACTTTGTTAGCAAGAGCTGTTGCACATCACACCGACTGCAAATTCATTCGTGTATCTGGTTCTGAACTAGTTCAAAAATATATTGGTGAGGGTTCAAGAATGGTCAGAGAGCTATTCGTCATGGCTAGAGAGCACGCGCCATCCATCATCTTCATGGACGAAATCGATTCCATTGGATCTTCACGTGTGGAAGGGTCTTCAGGTGGTGATTCTGAGGTTCAAAGAACCATGTTGGAATTATTGAATCAATTGGATGGTTTTGAGCCAACTAAGGGAATTAAGGTCATTATGGCTACCAATCGTTTGGACATCTTGGACCCGGCACTTTTACGACCAGGGCGTATCGATAGAAAGATTGAGTTTCCACCGCCAACTGTTGAGGCCAGAGCCGATATTTTACGGATTCACAGCCGCAGCATGAACCTGACTCGTGGTATCAACTTGACGAAGATTGCAGAGAAGATGAATGGATGCTCAGGAGCCGAGTTAAAGGGTGTTTGCACGGAAGCTGGAATGTTCGCACTGAGAGAACGCAGAGTTCATGTCACCCAAGAGGATTTCGATCTGGCGACAGCGAAGGTATTGAACAAGCACGACGACAAGGAAGTTAGTTTAGGGAAATTATGGAAGTAGAGGGCTGGATAGTGGTCGGAACAATATTTGTACAGTACAGCATCATGAGCAGCAAAGAGATATCAATTCAAGCATATTTGGTGTTCTAGCAAATCCAAGGCCGGTTCAAAGGTTCATGATTTCGGAGTCCCCTTTGCAGTAGTCCGAATAGCAGGAAGTCGGTGAAGTGAAGCGAAGCAGCCGAACATCGGACCTTGTTACTTGAGCGATCCTCACCCTGTTTGTCCTGCGATAAGCTGTAGATCTTCTTCCTTGGAGACTTTCATAGGATTCGAAAATGGTGCATGAACGAAGGGCACATAAATAGGTGGGTCCGGGGTAGGTATTATGATCAAGGTTTTATCATTTTTAGATCATTGGCTGATGTTCGATTGTTTCTAATCCTATGGGATGAATGTGACGAGATCACAATCCTTTATAATATGCACTTGAACCTTGAATCTCACATTGTTGGAATGAGTTATGTAGTTCTGGCTCTACTAATTCTAGTTCTACTCTTAGTTCTCCGTAGTCTTAGATTTAGCAATCTTAGATAGTTTGAGTTCTAGAAAGATTAGAAAGTGTCACGATAAGGTTTGATGAAACCTTGAAAAGGTGCTTCCTTCAGTCAACGGTGTGTTCTTAGTACGGAAGATATAGCGAAAAGACCAACGCGGATTTCTCGTCCCATGCATGCTTAGGTTTTACGCTTTTAAGTGGGGGAGAGGGATGAAAGGTGGGGGCCTATGACGATAAAAAAAGCTGGAGCTACCAACAGGTCGAGCTCAGTACTTAGCCTGTAGTCTGGTTCATAGATAGGTTACCTACCTACCTACCTACTAGGTAGACTTTAGAAATTTCTTTCCCTCTTTTCTTCCTTCCTCATAACATAACATCTCATCATAAACCTTTTGCATTTTATCAATTGGCATATCAAATATATCTGCATCTTCTTTCTACTTTCTCAGATTATATCAACCAGTACGGGTATGTACGCATTTACCACCCCGTCTTTACCCCGCCGTGGCGCCCTTTTCACCAATATTCAAGAGCATTGGCACGCACAGCATTCTATCCCAATCCAATGGGAATAGTTTAAACCGCGTCAACTACCTGTGGAACACTGCTGATCGAGAATCCAGAGTCAAGCATAGTCAAGCAGACCAAAAAGATTTAATACATATACCGCCATCATGCAACACTCGTTGCCCTTCCGTCAAAACTATAGAAAGTAAGCAGCGCCATGTTTCCTTCTCTAACAGCTTGAACCTCAATACTTCATTATATTTGCGCATTATTGGATCTATGGACTAACTGTATAATCTTATAGACCGTCGCGCCAAGCGAGTATGGAGTGAGTACTTCTCGTTCAAACTTCAAGAATTCCAACTCAACCTGTTTGAATGTTCGCGCCGAGCTCGGACTTGGAATTTGGAGGTTGCCCAACACATCATTTGATCAGGACTCGACCAAAACTTCAAATTTTCGAATTAAGACCAGATAATTGGATATGGAACGATAGATTCATCGCCTACTCCGAAATTGAATCGAAACCGAGAAGTTTTGGGGTCAAGGTCAAGTGATGGCCAACTGCTACTTCGATGACAAGAATAGGAAGCACTTTGCTGACATGGCTACAGTCCACATAATGATTTAAACCCTCATGTAGACCATTTTAGTAAGTTCTTTCGTTTTCTTTCTTCAAATCATGCTTCGGGAGACATTTCTACCACATTCAATTGAAGACCCTTCTATCACTTGTAGATAATAGCTAATTTATTTGATAAATAGTCGGAATAGATGTTGGAACTGGATCAGCAAGAGCGTGTATTATCGATGCTTCAGGAGACATCAAAGCCTGTGAGTTATGCATCGCGAAGTATCTTGTAACAAATCCTAATTTTTGAAAGTGGCTACAGAGAACATTGGTCTATGGCAACCGGAAGTCGGATACTATGAACAATCCACAACAGATATCTGGAGATGCATTTGCATGTGTGTGCAACGAGCTCTCAGCCAGCACAACATTGACCCAACGACAATTCGCGGTATCGGTTTCGATGCTACCTGCTCTTTAGCAGTATTCTCACACGACACCGATGAGCCAGTATCTGTAACCGGTCCAAACTTCGCAAATGATGGCAACGACCGCAACGTTATTTTATGGCTCGATCACAGACCTGTCGAAGAGGCGAAAGAAATTAATGCAACGGAACACAATTTGCTACGATACCTTGGAGGAAAAATGAGCATCGAGATGGAAATCCCTAAGATTTTATGGCTCAAGAACAATATGCCACCTGAGCTCTTTGACCGTTGCAAGTTTTACGATCTGGCGGATGCTTTGACACATATTGCAACAGGTAACGAGAGCAGAAGTTTCTGCAGTACCGTTTGCAAGCAGGGGTTTGTCCCAGTCGGTGTTGACGGAAGTGTAAAGGGATGGCAAGAAGACTTTTACGAAGCTATTGGCTTAGGTGATCTTGCAAAGGATAACTTTAAGCGAATGGGAGGAGTCGACGGAGTAGTAAGCCCGCTCTTAATTGCAATCATGATTTTGAATCATCCGAATTTGTGCTAACATAATTGTACAGAATGGCCACTATCTGAGCGCTGGTGAACTTGTTGGTACTCTTAGCGAAAAGGCCGGTAATGAACTTGGTCTCCCAGCCGGTATTGCTGTCGGAAGCGGTGTCATTGACGCTTATGCCGGATGGATCGGTACTGTTGGTGCAAAGGTCAACCTTGGAACAGATTATCTCGATACCGGAGCACCCAAAAACGACATCTCCCAAGCATTCAGCCGTCTTGCAGCTGTAGCTGGAACCTCCACCTGCCATTTGGCCATGTCACGCGAACCTGTTTTCGTTGATGGAGTCTGGGGTCCTTACCGAGATGTTCTTCTGCCTGGTTACTGGATGGCAGAAGGTGGCCAATCAGCTACTGGTGAACTCCTCAAACACGTCTTGGAGACCCATCCAGCATATAATGAAGCTATGTCCATGGCAGAATCATTCAACACGAGTATTTACGATTATCTGAATTCTCATCTTGAGGAATTGATGGAGAAGGATAACGCCCCAACTATCTCATACCTCGCACGTCATTTCTTCTTTTACGGTGATCTCTGGGGTAACCGTTCACCAATTGCCAACCCAAAGATGACCGGCTCAGTTATTGGTCTTACCAATGACCGCAGCATGGACGGCCTAGCTATTCATTACTACGCAACCATGGAATTCATCGCCATGCAAACGCGCCAAATCGTCGAAACCATGAATAATGCCGGCCACACCCTCACCTCCATCTTCATGTCCGGATCGCAATGCCAAAACAAAATCCTCATGGAACTCATGGCAACTACCTGCGCTATGCCTGTTCTGATCCCCAGATACGTACACGCAGCCGTTGTTCACGGTGCCGCTATGTTGGGCGCTAAAGCCGCCAGTGCAGATAAAGAGGGCAGGACAGAGGAGCTGTGGAGTATTATGGACAGAATGAGTAAGCCTGGTAAGGTGACCAGACCGGGAAAGAACGCAAATGAGAAGAATTTGCTGGATGCTAAGTATAAGGTATTCCTTGAGCAGTGCAAGACACAGCAAGTTTATAGGGATCAAGTAGATGAGGCGATTGAGGGTTGGGGCCCTGAGTAAATGGATCTGGTTCAAGGGAAATATAATTATGGATGAATGAATGAAACTTTGGGACGGATGGATAGGATGGGGTGAGTACAGATAGTTGGGAATCATGACAGTGTGATTTTTGGCAACAAGGTTTCGCCGGGATACGGCACAAGAATAGATACCTTCCTCTTACGTCCCGCTCTATATCAATTGGATATATGATCTTAGGGTATGAAATGTAAAGACGGTCATATCAAAATATATTGTCATCTCATAACATCATTCAGTCATCTCAACATTACCATTGGATTAAAATCATTCCATTCATCAAACACAGGGCCCTACTGATGTACTCGTACATCATCCAACCCATTCAAATCCGTGTAACGAATATAAAGTGAACATACCGTATATGTCCTCCTATATCGAAAAACTCAACGCCCCTACCCGGTATCCATTTCTCGTCTGATCACAACTACAGTAGGTCAACCATGATTAGAAGAAGTTTATTTAGATTCATCTGTTATTATTTTTCACTTTTAATTTTGATTGTACGCTATACGCTGCGCTGTGCAGGTACCAGGGTACTAGAATTCTAATTTCTCTCCTCTCCTCTCCTCTCCTTTCTTTCTCTCTTTTTCTCGTTTCCTCTTTCTCTCTTTCTTTCTCTCCCTCCCCCCACCTCCCCTCCCTTCCTTGCTTGCTTCCATTCATTCTTCCATCCATCTAACAAACAACATTATCTTGTAACGTAATTATACGTATATACGTATTTCTATTCCTGATCATGATCCTATTTCCCATGTCCGCGTCCCTTGTGTATACATACCATACCATACCATACCATATCATACCATCCCGACCTCGGGCTCGTGTTATTTGTAGAAACTTTAAAAACTCTTTATTATAATACAATATAGTAGGTAAGAAGTAAGTAGGTAGGAAAAAAGAAAAAGAAAAGCATGAGAATATAGATGAATATCGTGCTCGGCTATTTCTTTCTTTCCTTTTCCTACTCCCGTCTGGCCGACAAATACCCATTCCGTGGATCGTATCGTCTACTGTTCGTCCGTCCCAACTAAGCTCCATCTCAAATCCGAAATTATACAAGAAACCTCCCTCTCCTTTCACAAAAGAAAAATCTCTATCGTCCATCCCCCTCCATCTTAATCCGATATGTACCCCTCAACCCCGGAAACGCACTCGCAAATGCCGGCCCCAAGCTCCAATTCTCCAACCTCCTGAGATGTCTCTCAAAAACAGGGTTGATCAGTAATTCCCCCTCCTCAGTCAAACTCAAACCCGTCCCGTTACCCCCTCCCGAATTCAGAAGTGCATCTGTCGGTTCGTATGGCCAGTTAAGACTCAGCGTCGAAGTAAATGGGATGAAGAAATTATCGAATAGGTAATCCCTAGGATTATAGTCACGCACGAGGATATCGCGCATTTTAGGCCAGGGGAGATGATCAATCCAGGCGGGGTGTGGAGTGAAAAGTTGGCTGGGACGAGGCGCGACCCAGCTGGGGAGGCGGTCGTAGTTTGCTTGACTGGGGTGGATTTGCCAGCGCATAAGGAGGAACATTATGTAGAGGACTGCTACTCTTTCGGGGAGGGTAGAGAGGTCCGGGAAGGTGCCGAGTATATCGGTGAAGACTTTGGAGACGGGGTGGGATAGTATTCCGCGGGAAGGGTTCAAGAGAGAGGACACGGAGGGGTAGGCTGGTCCCACCAGTTTTGGGGTGGGGAGACCGTCTAGGGCGGCGTTTTGGCGCTCGTGGAGGAAATCGAGGAGGAGGCTATCTAAAGGGCAGGTTGGTACGCTGTTGCGAATAGGGGCGCTATAGCCACTAATTTCTGAGCCTGAGCTCGGGGCGGAATTGGGAGTATTATAAGTTGTTACATTACTAGCTGTCGAATTGCTTCGATGATGTGTGGGACTCATATTTTCTATTGGTCTTTGTAGTTGTTGAACCCCCGGGGTTTCCTGCGGGCCAGGAGGAGGAATGGGTATTTTGTGGCGCTGGCCTTCATCGAGGAGGAAATCTAGACCCAGTCTTTCGGGGCCCATGTCAAGATTATGCGCCATTTCATGTCGTTGTTGGGCTAATTGTTGGGTTTGCTGTGCATGTACGAAAGGTCTAGAATCGTTGGAAGAGCCCATTGGCGCAGAGGAAGCTGGCCATGAGGACCCTACGACGGTGTTGGGCGAGGCTGTACTACTATTCAGAGTTGATGCATTGCGGGTCGCGGAGTTTGACAGACTGGGCTGAGGAGGATATTTTGGTTGCGGTGGTAATTGAAGACTTTCGAATCCTGCATCGCATAGTTAGCTATCAATTCAACTGCTTCTGCAAATTTGCTGAGCTACAAACCAAATTACTGACCATGAGCACCAAGTAGTGGTGTAATGATTGCAATGACCTGCGATAGCTTTTGCTTGATATCCAGATTCTCCTGCTCCACCATCTCTTTCTGCCGTATGACATGCTGTAATTCCTGATAGGGCTGTTGGCTCGTCAATTCCTTAATCTTCCTCTCATACTCCTCCATCTGATCTTTCGTCCTCTGCCTTATGCTCCTCTGCGCCTCTCTATCATTTGCCCTCTTCTTTGCCAATTGTGTCGGTGTTAAATTTGCCACTCCTCTCGCACTCGTCCTCCTCCCATCCGTCGCAGAAAATTTCCTCTTCTTAGATGATTCCTCTCCATTGTTCCCTCCTGCACCCATACTATCCTCCCCTTGCTCTGCATTCGGAGTTCCTCCCTCCCCAACCTCACTCTGAGCAGTTATAGTTTCTCCCTCCTCCCGATCACCAGGTGTAGAATAAGTCGCGCTCATGCGCCGCTGGTCGGACGATGGAGATGTACATCCCTGTTGAGTTGCATTTGCATCAGGTGTCATACTGTATCTGCGAGAACCCGTGGTTCTCGCATGTGGCCTGTCGCGGGGCTACGTCTTAATCTTCTGGTACTGTACGATTCGTCTCACTACCGATAGATAAGAAACATCAAATTCTTGTTTGTGATTTTGTTTTCGCGGATGGAAGAGTGAGGCAGTGGATGGGGGGGTGCTTTCATATATGTATCGTCATGTATGTCCGAATATTGGATTCGCTCGAGTCATGTAAATTGAATGGAGTATGGAGAAAATACAACGAAGTTCAGGGAAAATAATGGAGAAAATCTAGGAATATACCGCATCGAACCTGAAATGAAGATCACCCCTTCCCTTCAGAAACAACTAAGATTATAGTAACCTTCTCGCTACCTACTGTAGCTAATGTTTTAGTGTGAAAACGGTATACAAATGACAACTCTTTTACTGTATCATACTTGTCGCAACAAAGTATATATTCATAGGATATCAACCATGTTTCTATACATTATACAAGTGATTTATACAGATCTGTTATGATTCGCTTACATAAGTACAGGGGCTTACTGTATATACTCGAGTCTCGAGTACGTACCTGCTGTCTTCCACATCATGCACTTCCCCTATCTCTAGAGGAAACCCCAAGCAATTAGTGATAGGACTTATGGGATACACAGGATAGAACTAGGTAGATGACGGAACGACGCCCCTAATATTCAGTGTTACACTGTGTACGAATCAAGAAGGGAAAAAGACATGATCACCCTGGTCTGGTTGTACAAATGGAAGAAGAAAACAATATTACATTATTAATCATCCATTCTTCATCTATGCATTTTTTGTCCATAATGAAAGTTTAGAATCTTATCAAGTAGGTAGATAGACCCCAATGATTCATCCATCCAAATAACAGATCTATCAAATGCTATTTTGGTCTCTTCACGTTATGTTATCCTAATGTACATGAGAGTTCAACCCCCTCAATCCGATTGAGCCCTTGCTAGAGCTTCATGTAGAGATGCTGGGAATCGGTATCTCAATTGACTGGTATATGTCGTCAAGTCCATGTTTTGTTGTTTCAATTGATCAATCATCATTCGTCGTGTACCCTCATTCCCTCCATATTGAGCATTCATGAGAGAGGTTCGTTGGTTGTTGCAACACAAGATCGTCCACATCAATAGACTGGGTATAGTGTTTGCAACCTCTTGGGAGAGAGATGAAAATTTAGTAGCATAACTTCGTACTTCACTCGGATTACCATGGGCTCTCAAGGGGAGAATATCAAGATTTATCACAATCTGTAGTAAATGTAATTAGCTTACGATCTATGAAATGTAAAGATTCATAACTTACATCTAATGCTTCAGCCCATTGTCTGTTTTCAACAAATTCCTTGGCACGACTAATGTTCAATAAAGCCTCGCAAGCTGCACGATTTTCCTGCTTGATCTTGTTGAGATACATGCGATTGTTTGAGTAAAGCTTCGTCATTATCGTAGCCAATTCGGCAGGATCATCAACTGAGGTAAGACTGAGACTGGTATGGGCGGTTCTTCCAGATCCATCTCCGGGCCTTGGCTTGAGTGGTTGTAATCGCAAGGGACTGTGGCCTACGGGCACGGCAATAGCTTCGCTAAGGGCCCGGTTGAGGATGGTAATGACATTGTCATACTCTTCTGCCAAGTGATAGAGCAAGACTGCATCAGTCGTTCGTCCATTATCATCCGCGACACTTCCTGCCTGTATCGTAACCGTTCTCATGAAATCATCCGCGCTGCTGAGATTGATCAATGCCAAGCGTTCTTCGATAACTCCATGTATACGCTTTCCGTCTTGTCGAATATCACCAAGCAACAAAGCGAATTCTCTGCTTTCCAGAATCAGCTCCTGAAGGGCTTCGTGGCTTAATGCCACTTGTTTCGAACCAGCGTCGCCTTTGAGGTCACCATTCAAGCAGATCAGAGTGAGATAATCCACAGCAGCACTGACATTAGCAGCTCTGAATTCTGCAGTGTAAAATCCCATCATTAAGCCATATGCTATCTGAGGCTGTTGTCTTATAGTGTAACTCAAGAACCCACCTTCTGCAACATCTGGATCTGAGACTCGAAGTAAGCCATAAAAGTCCAGTGCGGTTGCAAAATGAACACAGTCAGAAATGCTATGGCGATAAAGCAGGTCGACTGCGTCTTCGAACAAGCCTGATAGTATCAGGAGCAAAAAGTACACGCCAAATGGGCCACTATTTTCATTCCCCTTGGAGAACATCCTGGCACCGATGTCTTTAAAGGTCTTTTGTACGTTGGCGAGTCCATAGGCATCGCTGGCAATTTCATCCACTCGATTTGACTCGCGCGCAAGGACAAATTGTATCCATAAGAAGTCATCCTGGTTCTGAACAATGTTCGGATCCAAAGCTCGAGTATTGAGCTCGCAGCGACCAATTACCTTGTAGCATGCCATTCTGAAAGGATCGATAGAATTTTCTGGGGCAATTCGATTTCGCTGGTTGTATTCGCTCTGAATTCGATCTTGAAGGTCGTGCCGCAATTTTCTATCCGGACTATTGGCATAATCGGACATATAGAATATGAAGTTGCGGTCAATGGCTCGGATTGCATCGCGATTCTCGTTAACGTATGCATTGGCTTCTTGAACATGGCCAGATCTTAGAAGGTAGAAGACTACAGCCCACATGAAATCGTTCTCAAGAGTCTGAAGAGTGGTCATGTCTGTAACAAGATCTTTACGGGCTGAACGCAGACGCACATAACCCTTGATCTTCGTAAGAGGAGTGGGTCTACCACCCACAAGTGCTTCCCTGGGGTTTTTGGCAACCATAGCTTCGACACCCTCAAAAAATTCCTTCTCGAGATATCGAAGTGATCCACTGAGTATTCGCTTTTTTAAATCTGCCGATTGTGTCGAATTTGTATTGTCATCTAGGTATGCAGCTGCGAATTGCCTCTGTTTGACCGCACTGGGTAGTTGTAGTCTTTCTGGGTCAGGATCCTCACCAACAATTTCCATCAAGCTTCGGTATGCCCTGTAAACATCTGCAGAATGTTGTTCGCCACCTTGGCCTACAATGGCGGAGAACTCGTTGGCAATTGGGTAGTGGAGATTCTTCAATCTAGCACCATTAAAGTTTTGGACTTTCTCGATGTATCGGGCCTGCTTTTCGCGAAGGAAACGATCACTTGGACCTTGTGGCAAGCCGTTCGTATCTGCCTTCTCAATATCAGTAAATAATGCTCGGTTTCCGGTCCCTCCTGGCGCAACAGCTCCTATGACAGATCTTTGCATGCTTGATTTTCCAAAAACGCTAGCCCGTGCGGTTCCGGGTCCTTTAGATGCTCCAGGAGCGAGTCCTTTACCCCGTCTTGATCGACCAAAACCACCCACAGGTTCCGTAACTGTAGCCGCAAAGCTTGCTGATGGGCCATTTCCTTGTTCTCTTCTGGGCTTGATACCGAAATGCTCGTATATTCTCTGGCGCTGTGTACTCCATTCCATGGCAACGTTCTCCTCCAGAAAATCGTCGAAATCGCGGACAGATCGTGCCAATCCTTCATTTATCATGCTCATTGTAGTTTGCGTTTCCAGTCTCGTAAGGTATGCTTCCACATCTGCATCAACGGGCGCTTCTAGGGGTGCCGTCCTATCGACTCTTCCTGTGGCAGCGGCAAATAAATTCAGATCCCTAAGCGCAGCGCCTGGATCCACGCCAGAAGCTGCTAATAGGTAATGAGCTCTGCCATCAACAGGACCATCTTGAGTTGTGGGAGCCAACTTCTTCATACGCTGCCGAATATCTCCCAAGCCTAATTGTAGACCCAAAGAGTCCTCATCGTGTGCCCTCTTGCGGCTCTTCTCCAATATGGCATCGAAATAGGCACCGCTTGTTCCATTTTGTTGTCGAGATTGCCCAAGAGGTTGAGGCTGTGAAGTGGGTGCGAACATTGATGCTGGAGGGTTGGGTTGTGTGCTGGTATTTCCAAATAGTCCACCACTATTTGGTTGTTGCGGCTGCTGCTGCGGTTGTGCTAGAGAACTCCCGAAAAGACCTCCAGCTGTTGCGCCTGTCGTTTGGGGTTGTGTAGTAGTCGCACCAAAGAGACCTCCGCTTTGTTGTGGTTGTGTGGCGGGAGCTGCTCCAAGTCCTCCAAATAAACTGCCCGATCCTAATCCTGCTTGTTCTTGAGGTTTAGGTGTTGCTCCAAAAAGACCGCCGGTTGTTTGTGGTTGACTTGTAGCTCCCATTCCGCCAAACATTCCTCCCGTTGTTTGTGCCTGACTAGTGCCAGTTCCTGGTCCACCACCAAAAAGCCCTCCTGTACTAGCTCCTGTTGTCTGCGGTGCTCCAAAGAGGGATGGCTGATTTTGAGTTGTGTTCCCGAAGAGCGACATATTGACGAAATGAAAGGGAGACTAATTACGAATAAGGAACGACCTCTTGATGAGTAATAACAAATCAAGATGATGGGATGCGCTATTCAAGGCTTTTAGAAAAAAGTTAAAGCTTGGGAGAAGCTTGTAACGATTTTGTACAGTCGCGACTTTTTTGAAGCTGTTGATAGAAATTAAGTTTTGCGCTAATATTTACAGGGTGGCTCCAGCTTCGCTCTACCCTGGAATTCTTTGATTGGTCGTTGTCGAAACTTCACTCACTACAAATATTTACAACTCACAGGCTTCGAAACATACTCAGGTACTAATAGAGTATGTTTCTTAATTGTTTAGAGCATAAAAGAAGGATGATGAAGTAATTAGAATCCATCAGGTAAATTTGAAGACTTTTTGAGATTTTCTGCCTCTCTTATGATTGATTATCTACGTACTCACTCAGACGAGTGAGTATACGAGTATACGAGTATAAGAGTAAACCAAAACAATTCCCTTCCGACTCAACCAGACTCCGACTCCAACTCCAACTCCAACATTGACACCAAAGCATGGAGATAAGTCCATCTTATATCCCACTAAAACGCCAAATAGGACCAGGCAGTTTTCGAAAGCCAGCCCCTACCTTAGAATATTTCCGTTCCTACGGAGCTACCAAACCATGTTCCAAGCTCATCCGTATCTTTATCATTATCAGCACTGAAGAAATCCGTCAATCTGCTCGTCTCATCATCCTCCTCAATGGGCCAATCGACTTTGGCCGCCATGCCTTTCAAACCCAGCATATCTTTTGTCGTCCCCCAACTAAAACGACATTCACTGCCCCATCCAAATATGGGATCCATATTGCGCTTTAGCCACGTCGTTGCTCTCGCATCAGAGGGATATCCAGAACCCCAACTATCCTCAGTAACTTCCGTCCCGCTCATTTTTTGATCTCCATCTTTGTTCGCATAGCTTTCATATAATGCTTCCAGAGCAGCATCTCTGGTAACCTTTGCACACACGCTTGCCGCACTCACACATGGATACAGGCTATCCGCCTTCTTCGCAACTGTAATTTGAGCTGTTGGGAAAATACGTTCCAACTTCTTCTGATACGTAACTGTATTGCCCAGCGCATCGATATAGATCTCCTTCACGTTGACACCTTTGTCCATCACCCCTTGGATCAAAGCGATAGTAGAATCCATGGCTTGTGCATTCAAATTGTATGATGCCGGCTTCATCATGTTGGCACCAATATCTCTCGCCGACATAACGTCCACTGCCCAACCACATTGTGTATACAGATCCGAGTCTGGCGTGCAGAGTTTCCTCATAAGTTCGGATCGAACCGTTGGTGTAAGAACTTTGCTGTCGTCGAAATGATGTGTATCTCGCAGGAGAGGATCGGAGAGAGGTAAAGGTAAATAAAACAGCCCGTAAACCATTGGGCCAAGGACAGGACCCCGCCCAGCTTCATCAACCCCTAAAGCACATGCTGGGCCAGGAGTTGGAGGCGCTTTAATGTCCGAAACATCGCTACTTGGTGTAGGAAGAAGTGAGGGAGGAACTTTTGAATAATGTTGATATGAAGCGCCGGAGAGTAGGAGGGACTGTTTTATCGAAGGAGCTGCGAAAACATCAGATGCTGGAGTCTCGAGAGCGACATCTACTTCCATCTGAGAGTCTGTCATATCTGAACTGTTTTATGGTAAGTGGGAACAACTTTATCGGATTTTGATGTTTGACGTTCTTTTGATTGGGAAATGTGAGGAAGACGCGTTTCGCGACAGGTTCGCGTACAGTACTTTTTCTTTCTTAGTAAATTTGACAGGGGTTGGCCAGTGAACCGAACAATGAACCACGATTTTTGCAAATGCTCAACTATAATGGGAGTTTACAAGAGACCAAACTTATATATTCCTACAGCATAATATGAATATGCATATACTCAGTACCGGTACACCATAGCTTATATACGATATACATACGGCCGCTCTGGGTTATGCCTCTGGGGTCAATCCATATCCTAAGCTTCTCAAGCCCTTTCAATAGTTTCCAATTATTCGAAACGCTCAATGTACTACTACAAGTCTTTAACACTACATCTCTCTTATCTTTTAAACTCCTTACTGAAGATATCTGTATCTCAGCGAGCTCGAAACAAAATCATACCTTAACTTCCGGTGAACAGGAAAAACACAATTCATGAAAGACATTTTAAAGTTGGATATAATCCATTTATTCGCTATTTGGAAATCCTAAGGGATGAACACATTGATATGTATCTGATGTCCATATGTACTTGCTGCCAATGAATGGGAAGCATGGCATCATCAAAAAACCTTCAACACTCAACTCCCCAACCAAACATGAGAGCATGAACCAGTTTCCCCCTCCCTACCGTGCCACAAACGTGAAAGCACGGTCCAAAAGGAAATATCAAAAATAATCAAACACCAATCACATTATCTATACATTATTGACTTGCTGGTGGAGCAGTGCCACCTTCCGAGTCGTCCACTTCACAACCCTGGGCGAAAAAGATTCTCGCCGGTTTATCGTAGTCGTTCGTGATACTATAGAAATTACCTGCTTCGAATTAGAATTTGAGTAATGAAAGGTTTTTGTCTTTGATGCTTACCTCGAGGGACTTGCCACATTCCACCTTTGCCAATTCTAAAAGAGGTTCCATTGACTTCGACTTCGACTCGGCCATAGAAAACGAAGAACACCATTTGCATCTTCCTTGAATTCTTTGGCTTTTTGACAGCCCCAGGTTCAAGGTCGACCATACCTGAACCGAAAAATGGTAGTGTGAGGGTTTTGGCAAATTTAAACGAAGCATCTACGATATCGCGAGTCTTGATTGCGGCAGAAGAAAAAGCGAGGTCTTCCACTTTCTCGTCCACAATTTCTCCAATTTGATCTTCCGGATCCCAGGTTCGTACTGAACCTTTAATGCGACCGATTTCAGATTCCCATTCCTCTGCTTCCGAATTATCTTCCACTTCCTCTCGCGCTCTCTTCTTCAATTTGCTTTTCGTGAGTTTAGAAGATCTCAATCTCGATTGCTTTTGTTGCTCCACTTCATCTGCACGGATAACCTCTTTAATGCTAGGTAACAGAATCTTGGCACCGTGAGTTCCATCTGGTACCGTTTCCTTACTGTCATATGTGACCCGTTCATTCTTCCAAAAGGCGAGAGGCTTGATTGAGTTTCGGCCCGATCTTGTTCGTGGCATACCTGCCATTGTCGATTCGCGTCGGAGGATGAAAAGACCATTGTTTCTAGGGATAGGGGGGCCACGATGAACTTGGGGCGAATCGACCTCAGATATCGGAGCGATTGTCGGTCGAAGCTGAGTTTTCGGTTTCGCTGCTGCCTTTGGTTTTGCTGCTGTGGTGGAATTTGTGGCATTGCTGGGTCTTCCAGGCTTACCCTTTGTAGGTTTGGGAGCTTCGACAGCTTCGGTAGAGCGTCGAGATTTCTTCGCAGGTCTTTCCTTAGCTTCTTCTACCTGTACTTCCTCCACAGGCTCAACCTGAGGAGCCGGATTTTTCGGCTTTCTACCTCTACGCTTCGGCGCAGGCGGTTCTGATTCTGGCTCTTCGATCGCCTTGCCTTTCCCATTATTCTTGCTCGCTGGTTTTCTAGGCGGGGAAGGCTCTGGTTCTACTTCCGGTTCATCTTCTTGTTGAACCTCTGCTTCCTCCTCCTCATCTTCTCCTATATCCGAATTTCCCTCAAGCGCATCGACCGCAGCGTCATCTTCGTCGTCATCTGGAGCATTGTACTGATTTGAATCTTCCTCAAACTGCAACGCACTCTCATCTTGATCTTCCACGGCATCACTACCTTGGTTTATATTTGGTTGAAGACGTCTTCCAGGCGAAAGTCGAGTGCCATTCGTAAGATTGCCTAGCGCTGGGCGTCCTGGTCTTCCTCGTCCCTTGGAAGCATTGACATTGGCATTAGCTGTCTCCTTCGTTTCAACTTCCATATCTTCAGTCGAAAAGTCCAACTTTCTCCGAACAGGTCCTGTGTCGTCGGCTTCACTAGATCCTCCTTTAGCTGGGGAAGATATGCCAAACGATGGATTTCTACGGGCTGGCGACAGTAGGTCTGTCTTGAGGGGGGATCTCGATCTCGGTATAGGTATGGCGATTCGTGCATCTTGCTTTCGTTGGTTTAGGACTTCCGTAGGCTCTGGGGCTGTATCTAGAAGTTTGTCAGCGTTGCCAATTTGCTGGCGCGTTTCGTCTCTGGTCGTATAGACATACTTTCCCCATCCATATCCATATCCTCCTCACTAGATATTGTCGCGTCTTCCAGCGCGTCTCTTCGTGTTTCGGTTGCGCGCCTGCCTGTCTTCACACTTTCCGGCTTATCTGGAGAGAAAAGATCATCCATTGGCTCCAAGCCATTTGCATCGCGAATTCCGGTATCCGGAAGAGTCACACCAGTTTTTCTGGTTATATGTTAATAATAATGAAATCAAAGTAATGATCAATCACTGACCTTCCCTTAACTCCCAAGTTGAACAAATATTGATTTTCTCTGTTCGCACGTGTCCTTCGTCTGGCTTGCGGCGATGCCGATGGTTCTGGTGCCATGTTGAAATCTAAAGTGAGGGCTACACGTAAATAGACATGATGAAAAACGCGTTTTAGCTATCGTGGATATTAAATTAATAGTCTGAAATAGCTATAGAACCATATGCGCCAGTGCTACTGTAGTGACTTCTCGAAGTTTCACACCTTTGAAGAATATGCGACGACGCGATGTACTTTGTTGTGGATGAGGGGATTTGTAGATTGAAGATAGGGATTCAATTGAGAATTAAATCCCGGCTAAGTCAACACTAGAGGTCTGTGGTCCGAGCTTTTTCCATAAGGACATTGGCTCAAGCAAGGACCCAATGAGACATCCAACCTCTCTTGACAACTATTAATCCTAGAAAAAGTTCAACTACAACAATTGACAACAATGTTAAACCTAACAAGTATCTATATTCATTTTAATGGGCTTTCATCAACAATATATAGGTGACTGCCATTTCCTGAGCTACTTCTTTCTTTATCATCCTAATGTTCAATTAAATCACTTTGATTTAACCTAGTATTCATCAGAAGTCTTGTATATATTTCTCACAATTGTTAAATCATGTTTGAATATTGATACAGGGTGTTCATTGATGTTCAGTAGCTACTTAGTTCCTACCATCAAATTTTCTTTCCATACTTCTTCAGAAGTCTTCTCATAATACTCATAGCACCTCCCCTATATCCACCTCCAAACATTGCATAATGGTTCAAATGATGATACCTATATCTTGAAATTAGCAAAAATACATCCTATCTCAACCTCACACAACAAAGCACTTACAATTCATACAACAAACACCTATCCTCCCACTCATCTACCGGCTCATCCTTTGGTCTAATCTCATGATACTCCCTCCAGAATGCCCCTCCGAAGCCTCCAAACATCCCCATAATCCCCGCCTCAAACTCCGCATGTGCCCAACAAGCACTCGGATCAAAAACCACTTCTTCAATCCCGCCATCTCCAATCCTTCCCCTCCCATGATTTCCACTCCACAAATCCCCATGCACAACCACCGGCTTAATATTCTCCCCATCTTTGCCCCTTAGATGTCCATCCCCCAACAACCTCGGAACCACCATCTTAATCACCTCCCCGACCAACCCCTCCAACTCACCATCCGCGCCATTCCTCGACTCTGCTTTCTGAAGTATACCCCTCAGCCTATTCTCCCCATAAAACTCCGCCCAACTCTCCTTAAACCCATTATCCTGCGGTGTCTCTCCACAACACGTCGTAACCGGGAATCCAAACACCGGCTCTTCATATCCTTCTGGAATCGGTGCTGGTGTGCTATGCAACTTTGCCAATTTTCTCGCTAAAGATATGCCGGATCCAGGGATTCCATCTCGTGGCGGGTTCAAATCGAGGAAATCTGTTGCTAAGAAAAATCCACCGGATTCTAATGGACCGTGGGCGTGAGATTTGGGACAGAGAGAAGGTACGATTGAATGGATAGCGTTGAGGGATGCGTGTTCTCCTGGTGAAGTGATGTGTGAGCACGTGATCAGTATTATACTTCATAACTCATAGTACAAAAGTGAGATGCAAAATCCTTAAAAGAAGAACTGGCTGCATACCTCTAAATATCTCCTCGCTATCCGTCCCTCCAGTCTTCACGAAGAATAACCTTTGCTCTCCATCAATTGTACCACTTAACATGAAGGTCTCTGCGAACCCACTTCCTCCATGTTTGGAGATCGTAGCTGTAGTAGAGTCGAGCGAGAGAGCTTTCAAGAGAGCTGGATCAACTCTAGGAGACATGATTGCTTTGATGGATTTCTTCGTTGGGTAACTGTGGTGGAAGTGAAATGATATTAAGAGCATATCATGTGAATGGCATGCTATGACGTAATGGGTAGATTCCGGATCTGGCAAATCTTCGATGTCCTAAAGTTTGTCTCGGAACTTAGTTAAAATATATACCATTACTTAATCTAGCTATGCAGTCTATATCTTCATATGTACTCAAGTCCTAAGTTCTCGCCCTCCTAGGATCCATCGCTTCGCCCTTCTTGTAATCTCTAACCTCCTTAGTTCCCATACTTCCCATGCCACCCTCTATTCTCCTCTCCCAACCTCCAAGTCTTACAATCAAACACGTTGCATTGTCCCCTTCCTTACTTACTTCGGTAGCAAAGCTAACAACATCCCTAGCCCCTTGCTCTGGGGTTTTTGCTTCCTTCACTACATCCACAATCTCCTGGTCGGTCAACGTGCCACTAACACCATCGGATACCAAAACCAAGAAACTATATTCGGCCGGAGAAATTTCTACACGTCTGATTTCCGGCTCGGCGGAAACGCCAATGCGCTTAGAACGCATGTCGCCGAATGCTCTAGTATTGGCTAATCCGGACATACGTTCCTCGCCAAAAGAATCGGTAACAAATGTTGCAGCATATCGTCTTAGTCTTCCTCCTTCAATTGGTGAACTAGGATGGTGATTGGTAGTTACAGATTTGCCCAAACCTGTCAAAGTCTCACAAAGTATTATGCGAGTATCCCCTACGTGAGCGACCATCAATGTCGAGGGAGAAGATGGATGCCAGAAAGGAGTCGGTGTGGGTGTAGATATCAAAGCAACGGAAGCAGTTGAACCCCCAATGAAGCGGGTAGGGCCCCCAATACGATGCGTTGAAAATTTACGGGCAGGCTCTCCTAATATTTCATCCTCATTTAGAGGCGAGTCGGTATTGTTGTCATCCGGGTTAGGTTTTCGGGCTTGCGCTGAGATAAAATCTAAATCTGCTTTCAGAAAAGAATACATTAGGGATGCCTCGACTGATATAGGTTGCCTTATTGGCTCCCCTTCCATAGAATCAAGTAGATCGAAATATTCTGGTTTGAATCGGCGGAAATATCCACCAACCGTTATTTTCCAATCTGAAACGAGTGACTTCTCGAGCTCGATTGCTTTAATTTTACTAGCAATCTGCTGAGATATGGGTGTCCCTGACCCATCCTCCTGCCCTTCCTTGCCCACCGTAGATGTCCCGGAATTGTTGATTTTCGCCTTCTTCTCCAGACTCGAGGGAAGTTTGAAAGTTTCTGCTGTCGACTCGATATATTTGTGTAGCTCCTCCCTTAGAAAGTCACTACACTCGTTTCCTCCATGCCCATCAAAGACTCCAAAGTAAAACACTTGCGGGTCTCCACTCGCACCATCTGCCGATGTACCACCACCTGCAGTATTTTTGGAAGTCGAGCGACTTAGACTTATAGGAGCCCGCTTTGCAAATGCCGGTACTTCTATTGTTCCTGCCTGAAATGTGTCTTCATTGTACGGTCTCGTACCACGAGAGACAGAAACCCCAAAATGATGTTTCGCGCTTCGTAGAGGTATTCGCACAACCGTAAGTTCTCTAGTTGCCCCAATAGTTGGGGGAGCCGCAGCGGGAGAAGGACCTGAGCCGGGCGTATGTGGTGTTGATGCAGACCTGGGCAATTTGTGATGCGGGCCACTCGACCGGGAATCAGGGTGAAGAGACGAAGATGGAAGATGCGTTGTAAAATAGTCGTGAAACCCTCTACTCTGTCTTTCCTGGTGGAGTCCTATTTGTTTGCTTGGTCTGCGAGGTTTCACACGATGCCCGGGTGCCGAGTGTGACGTGGTGAATGCCAGTCTGCCAACTTGTGTTACTGAATGAGGGATCGAAATTGAGGGACGTCTGCGTGACACGGATCCGTTGAGGAAGGTGGATATAAAATCTGGAGATCCATGTTAGATGCGGTGATTGAGAAAGATAGATATCAAGAAAGCAACAAACGTACCATATGAATCTGCCAAGGACCAAGGGCCCCGAGCCATTGGCTTCATTCTTCCCATGATCCACAGCCAAGCTCTTCCACGGCTTGAAAGGTAGTTTGCGCACAATTGACTGATAATATGAAGTTCTATCCCATAAGACCAGATCAATGATGTCTTTTGTAAAGCTAATGAGAAAAGCCGAGGTCGGCGACAAGCACAATCCAACAATAGCACCTAACTTCCCAAAATCAATTTGAGATTTAAAAGATCATTTCAAGAATGAAAACCGGCGAGAAACTGAATTGTTGTATGGTGAGCTTGTAAGAAGTTATATACTCAAATCATGGTAGAAGGGAGTTTTCTTCTACTCGAGTAATAACAAGATGATCTTGTCTAGCAAATTTCATCATTCATTTCCTTACCTAAAGTTCGTCGATGAACAATCATGTTTTCCCCCACAATTTCCGGGCAGATTAGGTTAGACAGGGGTCCTGATAAGTAGCCTTGCCTTACCTCCTTGTCTACTTAACGCACCCAGCATAAGTGAAGCATTCTTAATTCAATCTCGCTCGATATACTCGAGTTAAAGCTTTTCGATATTCAAATCGAAACAGAACATCGAAGAGTAACACTCCTTCAAATGTTTGAAATGAAAGTACCATCTTACATACAATATTCATTCCCAAGCAATTATCCCGGTCTCTATAGTAATACTAAGTAGTAAGCTTACTTCCCAGTGCCTAACCCGAATCTACCTAGTGGTAAGTATTCTTAGGTCTGACCGACATTATCATGAATGAGGCTGAGGTATCCTCATCTGCACAAGGTCTGCACTATACACCTGCTGTACCACAGAATTCTTTCTTGTACAATATACACCTATCTATTATTCACTGACATTTTGTCAAAATGGATAGAGGCAGTGTGCAGTAATAAGTACAAAGTGGGGACCAACAACATAATGTTGTTATTGTTTCCCCCTGCTTATCATCTAGTCGAAAACCTATTCTTCTTGTAGAAGTTAAGTACACACAAGTTGTACTCAGATACAATAAGACCCATCACCAAGTTTCCCCAAGTCCACTTCCTTCACGTAAGAAGCCGAGTGTAACAATCGAGGGCCCAGGAAATCAGGGTTCAAGGATTTTCAAGAGCCACACCGCAAACCGTTGGCTCCTCAATCCTTCGCTCCTTCGCCATATGCACCAATCTAAGCCCCCTGCTGCTCGTCCCCGAAATGAGAACGAGGCATTGCTTTCAGCCTTACTACACATTTCCGACTGTTATGATCTTTTTTTAAACTTCCCTGTTGTATGAATATGGTTTGGTATTCTGGTGGAGATTTTCTTTTGCTCCATTTAGGCGCATCAGCCATGTTGCAGCAGCATCTGCTGGTGAATCCTTCTTGTAATGCTTGTATATAAAGACCTCATATATGACCTGCGGTCCGGTATATTCGACTATTATTCCTTTTGATCAAGACATATTCTACATAATATATTAGATCCGGTTCTTTTCAATTCCTCGTTGATTCTTTCTATACTTGTACATACAACTTGTAGTTCGGTTTCCACATTACAAACCCCATATACTCAATATGCCTACTGAATACAAAAGCTCTTTCTGGGCCTGCTGCAGCCCCTTCGATCTTTGTACGTTCTCCAATCCCGGCTCAAGTCATATTTTCCATTGAACACTAAAGCTAATAATAACCCTCCCCTCCAGGTATCAAAACAGCCTGCTGTCCCTGCTTCGTTTCCGGTCGCAACCACCACCGCCTCGAACACGGGAACGATGACGATTACTCCACCTGTAATGGCTGGTGCTGCGCATGGTACGGTCTCGCTGTCGTCGGGGGATTCTCATTCGTATTGCAAATGCTTGATCGTCAGAAGATGCAGCAACAACATGGTTTGTCACCCTTCCTTTCTCCCATATTCCTCTTCCCAATTGTCACCCTCTTTCATCATCTGTATCTATGTCTCTATGCAATCAATACTCTAACACAACCCCCAAGGACTCGAAGGAAACGTTTGCACTGGCTGTATGGGATCCTGCTGCTGCGCTTGTTGCGAATTGATGCAAACCAGCAAGGAACTCGATTATATTCTCCTTGAGAAGAATGCCGGTGCGAATGGATATCAGCCTCAGCCAGGCATGGTTGCTGGTCCTCAAGCCGGTGCTTACCAATGAGTTGTGTGATGAGTGAAACTTAAGAATGAATTTCCGATAGTCTTTTTCGACCGGCGTGTTGTTTGGACTCGGGTAGTCGAGGGACTCATGGATGTTATTTCGGGTAGATATGGAGTTTGCCTTATACCATTAATTGTACTTTATTGGGAATCAAAATTATCTTATACTAAGCCCTGTTTGGCGGTCGTACTTGAACTATGAATAGCCTAGAGACATAATGAATGCAATTTGATGCATTTGCAATATAACCGGAAGGATAAATGAAGAGTTGTATGTATGTATAGGATAATTCTAATTGCGAAAAGGCTGAAAAAGCCTCAAACACAAAAGGAGAAAATTAAGTGCCATAAAGTCTTGATACACCCAAACGAGTGAAGCCACCACGAACGCCAACCAGCAGTTGTTAGAAAGCCATGCAACCCTCCAGACTCTGGCATATACAGACGGAACTACGAAACTGCCGAGAAGGGTTCCTCGTCGTCCAATGCTTTCCGTCTACGAACCTCGCTGTCCTCAATAGTAATCTTAGTTTTGCCATTAGCACCCGTGCTCTTCGTGGCAATAGCTTTGTCCTTCTGTCTGCCTTCCTTGGCTGGCTGGAACCTCTTTCTAACAGCCTCAATCATTTTTCCGAACCAATAAAAGTTCAGGGTGTTGAGCACAAGATTGCTTCCCAAATATGTGAACCCTAACCAGAGGGGGATAAACTCGTTGTCTGCAAAGCGCATAATATCGTTCTGAAGCGGGGCAGCACTGTGGCCTGCTGCTGCATCAAATGCAGAGCCGGTGCCGTTTGAGAGAGCATCAATGTTGATAGAGGCGGAACTTATAGGCTGGTTGTGCATTGATCTCCATACATCTTGGTAAACCCGAAGTGACTGATATGTTCCCCACACAAGTCGGCAGGAAAAGAATGTAAAAAGGAGCGCAATTCCATTGTAAAGTTGGGGCTTAGATCCTGTCATATCGAGTTTGTCGAAGAACCAATGGAAGTTTAGGAAGGGCGATGATAGCTCGTAAAGGATAAATGTGCATCCATAGAAATTGACGAACGGTCTCTGTGGAATAACTATCAGCAATGTTTGGATTTCAGGGAATACAAAGACTCACAAAACCAAATGAGAAAACCAAGAGAGCACTAGTCGCGTGTGCCAACATTCCTATTCCGAAGACTCTGAGATTCTGCAAGGTAATCATCAAGTCCCAGAGGAAGTAGCCCGTTGCTAGGCCCTGAATCATGCCGGCAGCTCCAGTATATCCATGAACACGTTCCTGTGCCGTCATACCCTTGCGCTCCTCGTCCATGAACATAACCCATAAGGCGAGGATGTTGATAAGAGAACTCTGACATAGTGAGACCACATGTACATCCCAGTTGAGCTTTCGTTCTGGCGAGAATTTGGAGTACTTCTCGGGGAAAAGGCGCACGGAAACTTGAGGTGCGACCACTTTGTTGATAAAAGTATATGCTAGGAAAGATCCGAGGACTTCGTGAATATGGAGAGGTAGAGTAGTTAGGTGGAAATAGTCAGCGAAAGGCTGAACGGCCTGGCTAAGCCATTGAGATGGTGGGATGGGGAATGGATCATGCATCTCCAAATGGAATATCGAATATAGGGAATATCTGAAGGTGACGAGAAGATATCTATCTTCTTGTCATAACACACCGAGTGTGTTTTGAAGGATAATATAGACTCTCCTAGTTGTAATGCGGATATGATATTTATGTATGTACGATGAAGTAGGCAGGTACTGTGAACAACCACCCGAGGTGTCAAATATTATTAATAAGGTTCCACTTTCCTGTCCCAACAAATTGAAGACGTAGGATGCGGGAGAAGTAGCCAATTAAAGATAAGATTAGCCTTAAATCTAGATAAGTGGAACAGGGGTGATGTGTATGATTGATTGTGTATGGGTATTTTTTGATATATTGATGTGCCGGTACTTGTCTGTACTGTGCTTGTCTGTACAAGCGAGTACTGTATTAAACTTGCAAGATCGTTCAAAAGTACTTTTGACATTTATATACAATTTGATATAATTATAATATACCAATCATACTATACTCATACTATACTAGGTGAATCATTATCATACATTTCTATCGATAATTTCAGTATGTTCTATCCATTTTATAAGTTCCTACTCATGCTACTGCTCTGATTCTAATGTTTGAAACTATTAGGTACGTACTACTACAACAAATGTCTTGTACGACTGCACGTGAATCAAATGAATGATAGAACTGCCACGTGGAGTTGACATACACATGATATGTCAAAGAGCTGAATGATTCGTACTTTTATGGAGAGCTGACCTCTTTTCCTTCGAAGATAGTCGTTCGTTCGACGCCTGAATCATACACCAACTCGTGGATTGACTTTCTAGCTCTAAAGTTCTGGGGCCCATTCTTACCAAAAATGACAAAACACGCGGGATCTCCAACTTCAAGTTTAAGGCTAGATTCACGACCGAGGCCAATCGCTACCCTAGCTCTTGTTGATACACATTCCTGGGTGATTCGGTTAGTGATTGTCTGGATCCAAGACGGCTGACATAACCTACCAGTAGAATCTCAGCGTCTTCCTTCGTACCTGCTTGATAGATGCCCACACCAAGACTTGTAAGACTCATAGGATCACAGTTACCGTATGGAGTAAAGGCATTCCCAACATTGTTAATTCCCATGGCTGCATTGAAGTCATATTTCTTGATCATTTCGATGATGTGAAGTGTGCCCCTGACTCTGCTACTCCCGCCGGTGGTTTTTTCAGGCCGCCCCATCATGAATAAATCCGATGTAGGTAGTCCGATAAATGAGACAGGTAGATTGCCAATCTCATGACGAAGGCTTCGCCAGGCATTTTCGTCGAAGAGCGTGAGTCGAGTGCAATGACCAAGCACAACTGTTCTGAAGCCTGCAATACCTCTGTCAATCGGCCACTGAACTTGATGGAGTCTTTCGATTACTGAATGGACCGCGGGTTTTTGATCTGCATCTAGATTATAGTCGAGGTGGAAGTCCAAATGTAGATTGTACAATTTCGCTGTTTCAATAGTCCATCGAATATTTTTTTCCTGGAGCGCGGGACTCTTTTCTACGTATGGGGTGCTCCCAATAGCCTGGACCCCAGGTTTTTTGATTGCCTGCTCGAGCAAACCCGTCATTGATCGAGACCCATAGTCATGGCTAAATATTGGATCCTGGGCGAATACGCAAATTTGAATATAACACTTGTTACGGAATTCCCACTTTAATGCCAATCCAGCATCCAAACACTTCATTTCAACACCAAAGTCTACTTCGACAAAAGCTCTCATGTGAGTTACACCGAATCGGATGCTTTCCTCAATCAAAGCCCTTCCCCTATCCATGAGGTCATCATGTTCAAATCGTGACTTTGCTTCACCTAAACACACCCGAATTTCAGAATGAATGGAGAAATTATGATAACCGTCAAAATCTACTTGATTATTGACGAAGCATGTAAGAGGGGAGACAAACTGGTTAAGTTCATTGCCTCAGAAAAGTCGCCCTCGGTGATCTCTAGGTCTGCATATTTAGGATGTGACAACAAGAAACACTTATCAAGATGTATGTGAGGATGGCATAAGCCAGGAACCATGAGTCGATAGTTGTGCATGTCCCCGTTGTCTGATGTAGAGTTGTTGATCGAGGCAATGTTATCCCCCAAGCAATGAACATCAAAAATTAAGTCGGAAGGCCTTCCATGTATATGAACACCTTTGAAGCTTGAATTACGCTCGATATTAAGCAAGTGTTCCTGAGACATACTGGTTGTTTTTTCCAAAGTACTGTAATACTCGAGTACCGGTACCTAGGTGTGTATATTTATGGAAGACGATGTGGGGAAATGAGATGGAGAACTATTTGAAAAGATCCCGCAATGTCTCGGCGTGCAGTAGCGTATTTTGGAAGCTCTTTCTTGGAGCTAACGAGCATGAGCATCAAGCATCCCTAACCCATCCTTCCTATCATTCTAATCTCAAAATATAACAACAGTAACGCAAAATATCCTCAACTAATAACTAGTTTGCGCCGCGATGGCAGATCCATTATATGAACTTCTCATTCCATATTTCGATAAACTCTCTCCACGACCTGCACCACCGTCGGTGGATCCCACAACTGCCACCTATCTGGATCGACTCTCTACCCTCCCCCTCTCCTCATTAAGTACTTCCGAGCCTCAATCGCTGTCTCAAATATCCCACTCTCTTCTCCTGTCTCTACAGGCACTATCCAAACGTTCTCATAAATCCGTCATCGCATCTTCCGACCATTTATCGACGCTCACTACTACCCTTCCGACCCTAGCGATAGCCACCGCAGACTTGCGAGATGCTCTTCCCAAATTGGATGATGCAGCTATTTATTTCAGCGAAAACTATAACAATAGAATTGAAAATGCTGTCCTCGATCGACGGCGTAAAGCTCTTCTACTATCGCGAAACGTAGACAGGCTCGCAGATATTCTCGACTTACCTACTCTACTTTCTACCGCGATATCTTCTTCGAACACCAGTACTACCAATAATACCGGCAGAGAAAATAATACCTTGAATTATGCCTCCGCGTTAGATCTTAATGCGCATATAAGACGACTGCACGCATTATACCCTGGGTCACCCCTCATAACGAGTGTTTCCTCACAAGCGGAGAATAAAATGCAGTCTATGGCCACAAATCTCATATACTCCTTGCGGCAACCCTCTCTGAAACTTGCAGCTGCCATGCGTACCATTTCCTGGCTACGGCGTGTTGCTCCCGAGCTCGATCCTTCTACTTCCACATCTACATCCAGCTCCGCACAAACCCGAGAAGGGACATTAGGCTCATTATTCCTCGTTTGTCGCCTTGCTAGTCTTACAACTATGCTCCATGCGCTCAGTCCTTTGCGGGATCTCGCTGATCAGGAATCACTACGGCTAATATCATCATCTGGGAAGACAGGAGGGAACAAATTCGAAGCAGGGCAGCAAACGGAGAAGTATCTAAAACGCTATATCGAGATATTCCGGGAACAGAGTTTCGCGATTATTTCCATGTTCCGCTCTATCTTCCCACCGTCAACAGCCCCGGTCACAATAGAAGGGTTTAAAAGCAGTACGAAGGGAAAGGAAGATAATGATTTACTGGGGCCATTACCAAGTGCCCTGACTACCTTTCCTCTTCAATTACTGGGTATGTTGGAGGAGACCCTGAAAACATACCTACCCAATGTGAGAGATAAGAGCGGTAGAGATAGTTTGCTCACTCAAGTTCTTTACTGTGCCAGTAGTTTGGGACGGCTAGGAGGGGACTTCAGCCTCGTGCTTGCGGGTATGGGAAGCAGGGCCGGCGAGGGAGAAGAATTGGCCGAGGAGAAATCCGACGAAGATAATGAGGAATGGGCAGAAGTTATTAAGAAGCATAGAGTTTTGGCGGGCAAGCTGGAATCTATGGTGGGTTCTAGAGGGGAATGAAGACCATAAGACATGGCTCAGGAGGGTATTTAGAACGGTGTTATGATTGTATGATATGTTCCAAGATACCCAAGCAGAATTAAACTGTAGCGTTTAATAACATTAATATGTACTTCATTTGTCAGAACAGTATCTAGGCATATTGAACTAGTCGGGATTGAAATCATGCTAAGCATAGACCTACCTGGCCAATCAAAGCAGCCCTAAAAGTATATTCACTTTCCTATAACACCCCCCCTCTTTATCTCTACTTGCCCAAGTCTTGTGTTGATGCATATGCATATGCATATGCATACCCAGCAGCAACGTCTCAAAAGTACGAATCTCAAAAATCTCCTCCAGTTTGGGTTTGAGGGAGAACCCGCAAGTGATATTCATCTCTAGACTTCTCACATCTCATCTCACATCCCCACTCCCATAATCTAGAAGATCCAGATACTCACCATCTTCTCTGTTCTGTTCTGGACAAACATGTATTATGTTGTCAATAAATAGTTATCTGCACTGGGCGAGCTTCGTTGAATATTGTCGGAATGGTAATTTGCATCGAGGATTTATGGGATATAATTGTTAATAGAACATCAACGAACATATACACACACATCGAAAAAATAGGTTTGATGCTACATTACAACTGCTTATTTGCGAGTGAAGCAACTCATATTTGAAAATTGCTGGTGACATGATGTGATGTATTCGCAACTTCGAGACTTCGAATCTCCGGCGAGGGAGTGTACTCGAATTTGCTATTGCACTTACTTGCTTGACTACTGTAGGCTCGAATTATATTGATATGTATGTTATGCATTTTTCGAGTGTTTTTGAAAAACATTGTGAGATTAGAGCAGCTATGTTTATGCTGGAGTGGCTGTGTTATAGTGTACTGTACATATACTGTACTGAAACCTCTAGTTTGGTATTGAAACTACGAGTATAGATAGAATACTATATTGTATTGGTCGTGAGATGTGGGATGATGTGGAGTGGGTAGGGTAGTTGGGGGAGTTTAGATGTCTGATTGAGGTGGGCTTACTGTCTGTCTGTCTTGTGTATGGTATCGAAATTGAAATGATTATACTTATTGAGATCAGGGTTGAGGTTGTTGGATGTCTTGAGGTTGATATCTAAGTTAAGGTTGTTGTCTCGGCTAGGCTGGATGTTTAAAGGGGTGTGCTTATTTGAATATCTTGAACATTATGTATATATGAATAAAGTATTATCATTAATTGTATACATACTTCTTGTAAACTCTATATCAGCATCAAGTATGCATTGTTTCCTCGCTACCACACCGTAAGCATTCCAAACCAAAAAATTACACCTCCAGCATGGTCAGTCACCTTACTTCTCCACCGTAAATTCCTTTGGTATAAAAACACCCTCATGACTTCCAGTCCCACCCACCTCCAACCTCTTTTTCTCAGCCTCCTTATCCGCATCTCCCATCTCGGCCAACCCATACCAAGTAATAGTAGCCAGCCCCAAAAGCGCCGCCAAACAACTAAAAACCATCGCCACAATCCCCTTTGTTGTAAATCCCGCAGGCAATGGTTCTGGCGCAACATTCGCTCCCTTCAAGTTCAAATAATCTTCCGTATTACCCGCCGCATTACCGGTGTACGGTATACCACGAGCCTTGCAAGCAGTGATGTGGTTTTCGGGGATAGTGAGAGTTTTTTGGAGTTTGAGAGGTGCTTCGATCATGGTTGCGATGAGACCCTGATCGACGTGCCATTCGATGTGGCAATGGAAGAGCCAGACGCCGGGGTTATTGGATTGGAAACGGAGGACGAGGTAGCCTGATGGGCGAAGGACGACGGTATCTCGACGCATAGGGATGGAGGGGTACGATAATTCGGTTTTGTTGGTGGAGTCGAACGTTCCGCCATTTTCGTCGGAGCGTTGGATTACTTGGAAATTGTGGCCGTGGAGATGGAAAGGATGTTTTCCGCTATCTGGACCATGTTAGTGCATTGCTTAAGGAGGGAGCTTGCGATAATGGGGTGGGAGATTAAGTGTTGGGTTCGACGATGATGGATATGTACTCACCAAGGTTATTTACGACGATCTCAATCGTTTGTTCATAGTCGAGGACAAAAGAGTGGGTGAACTCTCCATAAATGGCAGCGTTCAAAGCATTATCTCCGGCAGACATAACGGTATATAATGTAGGAACTTTGGGGGAGACGTATGTGATGTTATTGAAGAATGCGCTGTTTCAAGTTAGAACAGTAGCATAGAAACCTCTAGGTATCACTTACTATGGTTGTCCATTTCCAAGAACGTCCATGATCACATCAAGACTAATTCTACGGTCCGGTTCCGGAAGTAAGACCATCCCATCATGAGGTACAAGATTAAAATCATCAAAGTCGTTATAAACATCAACAAATGCGGCGTCTGGGAGAGCTTTACTGTCATCATAGACAAGCCAGCCAGTACCATTCCATTTCAAGTCCTCAGGGATTACATCAAACAAGGACTAAAATGTTTTAGTGAAGGTTCTCATCTTGGAAAGTCTATCTTTACCGTATCCATGCTTGTAACAAAAGCAAAGTTCGTCGAGGTGTCATTCTTGGTGGTGAGCAAAAAGCTATATCTTTGAGCTGCGGCAATGTAGATAGATTCTGCTTCAGCTTTCTCAGTGTAGACGCCATCGACTTCCACGACAGTGATGTTGTGGCCTTCGAACCAGATGTACTGGCCAGCGAAAGCACCGATGTTGACCATGCGGAAGAGGTAGGTCTTGCCGGGCTGTACGTGGATAGTAAGGTTTTGGGTATCATTGAAAAGCACGGCTTGTGGAACGGGTTCTGCCCCTGTTGGATTGGCAACTCCAATGAACCTCGGTAGCCAGAGTTGCATTTCCTCGTGGTACCAGTCCGAGACTGAAAGGACGAATTCCGCGTCAACATTATTCGCATACGGGAAGTCTGGATCTGTGATTATGAAAGGTGCTCTTAAACCATCTGGGTACTGTCCCTTGTCGTGTGAATGATACCAATAAGTCCCTGGTTGATTGACCTAAGATAACTTCAGCGACAGGTCACAGACACTCCGCTCAACTTACAGTAAAATTGTACACAAATTGTGAGCCAGCTGGAATACCGCATTGAGAGACCTGTGCAGGACCATCCATTTGAGTAGCACCATTCATGAAAAGACCGTGGAAATGAAGAGTTGTAGTTTGATTGCCAAGTTGATTGTCAACATTAACAATCACTTGGTCACCAACATTCGCTCTCATAACAGGTAATGGCCATTGTCCATTGATTCCAATGGTTGGACGTTCATGCGCGCCATCCGGGTTTGCTCTAACCCAAGTGATGTTGAAGTCGTAAGTAACAGTCGCTGCTTCTGTGAGAGATGAAAATGCCAGAAGCAGCGCAGATGAAATGGGGAAGAATGATAGAGAAATCGCCATGTTCTAATTGTCTGAGACTCAACCAAATTGAAGTGAAATTCTCGTCGGGTAAAATCTCTAGAGAAGTTGAATGATCCTGTAGGTGAATGCTGGGGACTATCAATGTGTCTCCTAAAGCCCTGTCGAAGAGACGAGAAGATATACAAGGGTGATAGATCTGCTCTTTTATTAGATAATCTGATACAGTACAATATCTAGCGCATCTTTGTTTGATGAAGCCAAAAAGAATTTAGAGTAAGCTATGCCAAGCTGCGGTAATAATTTTGATTGCAAAGAGCTTTCTAAAAGTCATATGATTCGAGAAGTCTACTGTATACGTGGAAGGTTGAAACGCCGAGAACAAGTGAAGGCGGGACGGAGTCTAGGGAATGTCAGTTGACAGGAATCAACTATTTTCGTTTCACCCACTTGAAAGAGAGAGAGAGAGGCTGATTCCACGTACAGTGAAGTGGCTGAGGGGAGCAGAGCATGTGTCCAAGCCGCGGCAGCAGGATGAAATAGCTAAACTTCAACCTCAGCTACTAATTTGACCATCTGATGATCTGATAAGCCCATTTCTCTCTTTACTCTCCCTTGCAGAATAATTGAAATTAGTTCATGTCACACTGTAATACAAGCCTTTGCGGAGTAGTCCGAGTTCCACCTCCCACATCTCGGGTCGAGTCGTGCAGTAACAAGAAAGCTTAATACAAGTTCAGCTCGGTTTAAAGCGGAAAATACCCAGATTGTGCTTCCAGGGGGAAGAAACTGAATGCTACAACGGATAAAGAACATTGAATTTCTCATGTCTTCTCATTAGTCGTAAAAATCGACGAGTAGACACAGACTCATCTAGATGAAACTATGCCGATGTAACAACTTTTGGGCTTAACCTCCTCATATCGACCAATCAGACCTCCCGAGTGTCATTCCAAATGTGCAACCTGCCGATAACAACTCTAAACAGGCAATTCACCCCACGAACTAAATTCTTATTAGGCGGTCGGACCTGCCTACTCGTAATCAGATCCTCGTTTACTGTTATCTGATCCTCGTCTGCCTTTCCCCTCCTTCAATTTCATAAACAACACTTAATCTGCGGCACCATACTACTGTACTCATCGTTGACTCTCATATACTTTTTGAAGAGCCAACATTCTCTGTGTTTGTTACGGTGAGGTAATTACAACTTTATAATCCTATATTTGACTAACAGAATATACTCAAGTAGTATAAACGGATACTGCGATAGAACTCATAGCAAACATGACTGTCAGTGTTTTCTCGGTCCCAGTATTCTTTGTTGTATTTCGAGAGTCTTTGGAGACAGTGGTGATCGTTTCCGTTTTACTTGCTTTCATCAAGCAGAGTTTGGGCGACTCTGATATAGATGCGACGCTGCGCAAGAAGCTCTTTCGGCAGGTAAAGCTACCTTATCAATGTTTCCACTTCTCTGCTAAACAGCTTCCAGGTCATATGGGGAGCGCTGTCAGGACTTTTTGTCTGTTTAATCATTGGCGGTGGTTTGATTGGGGCTTTCTATGGAATTGGTAAAGATGCTTGGTCCAATACAGAATACTATTGGGAGGGTTCTTTTGCAATTGTTGCCTCCATTATTATCACTTTGATGGGAGCTGCGCTACTTCGCGTGTCGAAAATGAAGGAAAAGTGGACTGTCAAGCTTCGTCAGCACCTAGAGCCATCGGAAGATACAAGAAAGCGAAGATGGTATGCTAGCTGGCTTGACTTCAAAATATGGGGCGAGAAGCACTTCATGTTCGTCCTTCCCTTCGTCACTGTACTCAGAGAAGGACTTGAAGCCGTCGTCTTCGTGGCAGGTGTTTCCTTTTCGACACCTGCGACAAGTATCCCACTCCCAGTCATCATTGGGCTCATTGCCGGACTAGCGGCAGGATATGTCATCTACAAGTAAGTGACCTTGATCAAACTTGGGCGATCAAACTAACACGATACAGAGGTGGCGCAACCTCGAAGCTCCAATTCTTCTTGGTGATATCAACATGTCTACTATATCTTGTAGCTGCCGGTCTTTTCTCCAGAGCAGTGTGGTATTTCCAGGCACAAGACTGGAACAATGCCACCGGAGGTGACGCAGCGGAAACTGGAGCAGGACCGGGCTCTTATGATATTAGGCAAAGTGTGTGGCACGTCAACGTAAGTCAGTCGACACAGTTGGCATATATCTGTACTGATTGATGACTCTAGTTTGGCAACCCCGAGCTTAACGGTGGCGGTGGGTGGGGTATTTTCAATGCCATTCTCGGATGGCAAAACTCCGCAACCTATGGCTCTGTCATCTCGTACAACCTCTACTGGCTCGTAGTCATTGTTGGCTTCCTCGCAATGAGGTATGTGGAGGTGAAAGGGCATCTCCCATTTGCTCCAGCTCTAAGGCCTTACCTCGCACCCGTTGCAGCTGTCAAGGGTCATATCGCAAACGTAAAACAACGCGCCATTTACAAGGACAGAGAAGTCGCTTTAAGCGATTAGGAATAATACCCTACTAATATGTATATGATGTTTGAGAAATTCAAATACTATTAGTTATTCAATTTGATTCAAACATTCTTCAAATATCCAACCTAGTTTAATGATAACCTCAACCCAGATATTACTCTCAACTCAAATAATAAACTTATCCTAGAGATACCGGATATATATATCACCTCAACCATCCATAGACTTCCCTTCAACTATCCCGATATCATATATAGATACATATATTCCAGGAATATCCATGATATATTTGCTAATGGTTCACTCCAGAGTCCAATCTCAATCTTTTTGCAATAGGCTGTGGTTTTATCATAACGGCGCAATAATGCAATAGTATAAGTAATAGTAACAATCCAAACCTGTAAAATAAACCCATCCATAATCTTTACTGTACAGGACCCTGAGAATCCAATATTACATTGAGCGATACGGTGAATCTAGCATAGATGCCATCTGTGGGATATAACGTAACATAACATGAAATAACATGAAATAACAGTTAGTTTCCGCCTAAAAAGTATGAATACGTGAGAGTACCGATACTTTTACTATGTAGATAATATACTCGAGTAGTGTAGTGTATCGCAGACAGATCAGATACTGTATTATTATTATTATTATTATTATTATTATTATTATTATTATTATTATTATTATTAATAGGCTGCGGATAGTAGGTATGTCGGCTATCATAGCAAATCAAATCAACATCAATATCACGAAAGCTTCACTGGCATAGTATATTGCACCGTCTGATCTTAGAGTGGTCAGGTCAAGATCGAGAAGTGATCAAGGTTGACGAGTGGATGAACGAGTGGATGCATGCGTATTTAAGAAGTTTATACAGACGGTGCTGACGAGTTGATGGAACGATGACAGGTAATTCATAGCGCAATCTTTTATCTTTCATCCATTGAGTAAGAGAGCATATTGATAAATGTGCACAGGGGGTCATCATGAGGATAAGTGCGTATTCCTGCTCTAGGGCACCTTCAACTGCAACTACTTGAAAAAACGATTCTACAATTTTGCAATGGTCGCTCTATCCAGTCTACACCTTCCATCTCCCTTCTGTCATTAATTCAGGACGCCCGTGTGTATCCCAGGCTAAGTTTACCTCCCCACCATACTCTGATTATCATCTTACAACTTGGCTCCAACGATCTCGGCCCACTTCTCGGTGGAGAAGGACTTGGGGCGCTCAATTGGGGATCCGACAGCTCGGTCAATGATCAATTGTGGGAGGACACCAATGGCACGGGAAACACCGAAGAGAACGGTGTAGTAGTTGGCTTCGGTCAAACCGTAGTATTGGAGCAAGACACCGGAGTGCTAGGAAAATTATCAGCCATTGCAAATCATTTCTGAGGAATGGGATTTAACTTACAGCATCCACGTTAGGGAAGGGGTTCTTGGCTAGAAAGTAGAGAAGAGAGGAAGTCAGTAAATATTTTCAATAGTTGGATTCGGGATGAGCTAGAGAGGGGTAAAGCGGGGGGGAAAGCGAGTGGACATCCATCCTTCGTTTGAACAGAGCTGTAATTTAAAGAATAGATCGTGCTTACTCTTTCCGTGCTCGGTAAGAACACCTGGAGCAATCTTGTAAACTTGGCTAACAAGCTTGTACATAGGATCTAGACATGGAATTGTTAGAATTAAAAACTTGAATCACGTGATCGGCTAAAACTTACCCGATGGCAAGTGCTTCTCGGCAAATTCTCTCTGAGCCATGTAACGGGGATCAGTCTTGCGGAGAACGGCGTGGCCGTAACCTGGAACGACTTGACCGGCGTTGAGGGTAGACCACAAGTACTTCTTGATGGCCTCATCACTGAGGTCATCTCCAACAGCAGCCTTCATCTTGGTGAGCCAGTTCAAAACTTCTTGGTTGGCAAGACCGTGGAGAGGACCAGCAAGACCGTTCAAACCGGCAGCGAGGGACAACATGGGGGAACTGAGAGCAGATCCAACCAAGTGAGTGGTGTGAGCAGAGACGTTACCACCCTCGTGATCAGTGTGGATGGTGAGGTATAATCTCATCAACTCAATGAAGTCCTTGTTCTCGCCGAATCCGAGTTGGTTGGCG